>CAJPEV010001747.1:0-58479 GCA_905338385.1 Darwinula stevensoni | reverse complement strand
ACACCTTTAAATGCCGTTAGGGTCCCTCTGTTCCTTTTAAAAAGTACCTTTGAGCTTCCTATTCACTTTTGGGGATAAATGAAAGTCCCACGAAACCATAGCTTCAGTACTGTAAAAGAAACGGACCGAAATGGACGACCCTTAACATCATGGACTCCTGAGGAAATTGTGCAGGGGGAAGAAGTGTTTTCACACAAGCCTGGAATATAAATGACGATTCCGGAGCTTTTCTTGAAATTTAGTTGAATTTAAAAAAATTCCATTAATATGACTTATCAAAATATGCGGAAAGTAAAGTCCTCTCCGTATTGGAATCAAGTTCATATGTCTTAAAATATAAGGAGTGGCTCTCCAATCACCATGCACTATGCCAGGAAGTTACTCGGTGTCCCTACCATGGGAAAACCCCTTGTCGGTAATTAATATACACCAAATTGCTGCGCCAATATTGACCCCAATAGCCATTCCCGTTGTAATGCCAGGGTTTCATTACCCTAAGTATCTTCCCCAAATCCTATAGGTCAGGAGTCCAACACGACCCTGTAGTAATCCTATAGGTTTTTTATGTTTCAAAAACCAATAGGAAAGTCTAGAGATTTCCTATAAGAAATAACTATGGGTTTCCTTTAGGACATTTCCGTAATGGTTTCCTTCCTTGTTTCCGCTCCACTCCATCTTCCTATCGTCGATATCATTTCAATTACTTCGTCTTTGCTGCATTCAAATCCTCATTTCAAATGAAAAATACCTTTTCTTAATTACTTCGAAATTTAGGCTGATGGAATGACGTTGAATGACCGATTTCAACGTTTCTGATATGGTCTGAGAAAACTAAATCGGGACAATCTATCCCTCGTTCTTTCGTTCATTTCCCTGATTCATCCTAAATCTTTGCCCACGGCATATGAAATTGGTTCGGCCTTTCAGACATATTTTAGAAATCACGAATTCCCAGCCCAAAATTGTGACAGGTGGTCAAATCCGGTGAATCGACGACATGGAGGTAATCTGAGAGGTAATCCATTTGAATAATCATGTGAAACGCGCCCACTATCCTCGCGTCCAAAATTTTTCTGTTCCAGATATGGCGGGAGCAAGGGTGTCCTCATTTTTCCGTTCGCTCGAGGGCGGTCCAATTACATCCCTCCATCGTATCCCATTCTCAAGGGTTCAAACACGCTTCGCCGTCGGGAAACGCATCCAACGCATGTGTATGTGACGTTGTAGTTGCAACCGACGCAAGAATATTATCCGTTTGTATCCATCGCAGGGCCGATGTACCACCAATCTTCGCAGTTCGTGTAGTTCCATTTTCTGGAATTGAGATTTATCGATCAAGAATTGGTACCTCGTGTGATGAGAAAATGTGGGGCGGTTCCCGATGAGCCTCTTCTTCTCATCCCAAACTAATTACATATTTTTATTATTATTGGGGATGGAGTATTCTAAGGACAAAATTGTGGTACTCTTGCGAAAAACTAAAACTAAAAAACGTTTCTCTTCGAAAACTTCGCCCACGGCAGCATTGCTCACATTTTAATTAATACAACGCTTCATGTGGCATCAATCCTTTAACATTGATTCGATGTTGAAAAAAGCAATATTGCGAGAACGTTGTCCGGTCAACGTTACATCAACAGATATCAGGCGAGAAATCTGACGAGACGTGCGAACAAATATTATTTCTTGACTGCGAAATGTGATGGCGATTACTTGTCCAACATGGTTAGTTACCACATATATGCAATCAGGACGCGTCTGTAGTACTTTTGGAGCAGTACTTGATATTTTAACACCGAACAAACGTCAGGGAAGGTATTTGACCTCGTGGATTCATTCCATCAATGTGGCAACGCAACCAAACAGGACCCGGAATTATTCTGAGCAGAGTGATGGACATAAAAAATTTGCGAGGTCATATTACTCCATGAGATCAAGTCTTCGAGAATGAGTCGAAATGATGATCGCTCCCGAAGGGCGCGTGGAGTGAGGGTATCCCCTTATTAAATCGCAGTAATCGCGTCGGTGTCCTGCTTCCGGAGAAAAGGATGCCTCTTTCTCATCTCGGTATTAAGTTCGCATCGTCCTTGGATGGAGGATCTTAAAAAAGAGGATCCGGAGGATGGAAATCGTATCCAGATGATTTTAATTGTAATACTTGAGTCGTGAAACGGCGCATGCGCACGAATGAAACAGATTGTTGAGACCTGTCGTTGAACCTTCGTGGATTCAACATTTCTTCAGCGTTGAGGAAAATGAATTGTCATTATGAAGTAAACGTTGATAAGCAAATGTTGAATCAAGGTCGCAATGTTGCTGTTGAACATTGAATCAATGTTGAAATGCCATTGATGTCAACGTTGATTCAATTTTTGCTTAAAGTGAACTTTCAAAATTGAAGGAATGTTGACAAACCAATATGGTTTCAACTTTAGCAACGTTGACAAAATAACGCGAAATCAACGTTGATTCAGGGTGTGAATGCTAATTGGGTTTTTCGTTATAAGTGAGGAAAAAAATGTTATGCAGAAAAGGAACGGAATGGTGGCATCCGGAGCGAAGAGTTTTTAGTGCTTCTGAGCCAATTAACTTGATAATCTTAATGTAATTTTCTTATATTTACTGTTCCTGCACTGTAATGTAATTCTTGAGATCTTCCCCCAGCCCAGATTGTAGACACCTACAATTTTCCCTTCAATACTGCGTAAATCAGAAAAAAGGAAACTGTAACGCCTTTCCTCGTTTTGTATAAAAAAAAAATAATAAAAATAAAAATAAAAAACAAAAACAAAAACCAGGGTGCAACGAAAGTTGCGACACGCAAGTAAAGAACGGAGCCAGAACTCAGGGACCACAAGCGATAAAAGAAATTCCGGGAATCCTGTAAACCCTATTTACGACCCATCGCGTTATCGTCGGTGGAACTCACGTCCTCCATTGGCTCCTTGCATCCAGCAGCTGAGAGGAACAGACTCTCACATTGTAAGTGGCTGTCTTTCCGTTTTAGTTTCCCATACACGCATCAGATGTCATTAGGGGGGGGGGAGAGAAAGTGAGCAGGAATAATTCTTTCAGCGACTTCCTGGAACAGTGCAGGTCGATTGGAAAGCGACTCCTTATCCTCAGTTCTCAGTTCCTCATACCATCCACAGATGGCGGGAGCAACAGGTTCGTCAGTTCCTCATCCCCATCTGAGCTGGCGCTTGTGACTTTGTCCTCAGTTCTTCATGCCCTCCAGAGATGGTGCCAGCAGTAGAATCCTAAGTTCGTCATCCCCTAAAGAGAGAGCGCCAGGGACTGGATCCACAGTTAGTCATCCTCTACTGAAATGGCGCCTTCATTGGTGACACTAGTGATCCTTTCAAGAAATTTTCCATTGGTTTTCGTCACCTCCCGTATTCCTGGCAACAAAAGTAGACACAACAGTGAATTTTTCCCCTGTTAGTGAAATGATTCGCGATTAGCTTCTGGTATTTAATGACTTTTGCCTGTTCGCCATGGATCAGGGCTTAGCCAGATGGGACTACCCTCCCCTTCCTGCTTCGATGGAATGGTCGACCTTGACACACCCCCTCTCCACGCAGATATCCATCTCCCCTTCTTCCAGTTTCCTTTCCACCTTCCCCCTGCACTGATAACGAGTCCTTTGACGAATTCCTTCCTCTTCCACTTTCACTGTTTCTTCGATGCACGCTACGCCCATTTCTTTGCACAATCATGAAATTTCCCCACTTTGTGAAATGATTCATAAATAGCTCCTGGTATTGAATTACTCATTCCTGTTCGCCATGGAACAGGGATTCGCCAGATTGGACAAGGAAGAATCCATCGAACGCAGCAGTAGCATCCATCACGAACTCTCCATGGTCCTATTCATCACCTGGAATAAATCTTTTCCTCTTCGTTTTAGCTCTGCGTCTTCTTCTTTTCGTCCTGATCGTTTCATTCTCTTCGCTCATGCTGCATTTAAATCCCCAATTCTGTATTACTTTGAAATTAATGCTGGTGGAATGACGTCAAATGACGGATTTCAACGTTTCTTATACGGTCTGAAAAAAAATTAATTTGGGGCATGTCGCGGGACCAGCGAGCCCTTGTTCTTTCATTCATTTCCCTGAGTCATCTGAACGCTTTGTTCACGTCATATGAATTGAGTCCGTAATTTAAGACATCTTTTAGAGCAGGAATTCCTGTCGCTAAGAAGTGACGTGAAATGTTTGAGGAAAAACTTTCTCTCCAGATGTCGAACGAGAAGGCACCAAATATCTTTGAATTTCTGGAAAATATGAAAACCGAAAAAGAAAGAATATTGATATGAATAAATGAAGAAATATGAAGTATAAACCTGAAACATTAGGCATGCCATGTTAGCAAGGAAAAGAAGGAGATGCCATCGCGGCTTCCATGAGTTCAGGTGTCGACCGCGGCCTAATTTGCAGGCAAATGATTTGTGTGTGATAGGTCCCACGATGTTCAGCTAGTCTTCAATAATATCTCGAGCGATCCCTTGTCCTTTCATTCATTTCCCTAAGTCATCTGAACTCTTTGCTCAAGCGTTCCCATCAGCAGAATCAATGCGATCACCATGCATTGCTGACTCTGATTCGTTGTTAAAAGTCGAAGCGCAATCTACTGACACACGCGGTGCATTTTCAGATTCTCTTTGGAGCAGGTTAGGAGCTACATATTTCTTTAACATTTCTACTTCGTGTCATTACGATCGGACCGAAAAAAGATCTTTGAGAGAGCATTTTCCAGGTATCTTTTTGAAGCTATTTGTAAAAGCCCATGGCGGAGTTGCAGAGAGAAATTTCGCATGAAAGAACTCCAAGGCTCTCTCTAACAGCTCTTCGTCTGTAGCTTCATTATTTATTTCCTCCTATGCACAGTTTTAAATGCCTCCCTTGCGTCATTTTGATGCCATTGTCACCGATTCCCGTTTGATCCAACTTTTCGATTGCGAATATGTCGTATGTAATGTGGAGTATATGGAGCTGTTTGTAGTCAAAACGTTGAGTTTCATCACCTTTCGACCTCAAAATGAGGGAGAAGCAAAAGAGGTAATTACACACAGTAGTAATTACAGTGTGTAATTTCCATAGTATATGCCATTCTTTTTGCCAGTCAAAAAGAAAACTTTGACATGACGATAAAATTTGGTCAGCTACTCATCGGGCATGATGAAATGGAATACGAGGCTATATACCATTCGAAACTTGGATTGGATCTCCTTGAATTTCGTAGATCGCCATCGACCATATTTTGTGCAATCTCGCACCAATTTGGATCGTTTGGAGAATCATTTACGCGATAGAAATTTTTTTTTTCCGGAAATATACGACTGTACCGGAGCAGCGTAACGTTTGCAGTTTCTATGACAGTGCCCCCTTCAAAAGTTAAATGGTGTATTTTTGCAATTTTAAGGAAACGATTGATGATCGCGTTTTCGTCGGTGGAACTCACATCCTCGATTGTCTCCTTGCATCCAGCAGCTGTGAAGAACTGACCCTCAAATTGTAAGTGGCTGTCTTTCCCTTTTAGTTTCACTTGCACGCAGCTGACGCCATAAGGAGGGGGGGGGGGGCGGGAGAATGTGAGCAGGATTAATTCTTTCGAGCGACTTCCTGGCACAGTGCTGGGCGATTGGAAAGCCACTCCTTATATTGTAAAATGTATGAACTGGATTTCAATACGATGAGGACTTTACTTCTTGCAGAATTTGATAAGTCACATCAATGGAATGTTTTTTTTATTCAACTAATTTTCATGAAAAGCTCCGGAATCACCAATTATATTTCAGACTTGCGTGAAAACACTTCTTCCACTTGCACAATTTCCTCTGGAGTCCAGGATGTCGAGGGTCGTCCATTTCGGTCCCTTTCTTCTACTGGAACTTCTACTGAACTGGTTCCATGTGGCTTTTATCCATTCCCAAATGTCTATAGGAAGCACAAAGGCACTTTTCAAAAGGAACAGAGGGACATTTACGGCATTTGAAGCTGCCCTGAAAATGTAGTCTCTCTCTGATTGATGTAGCTCGTGTCAAAAGTGGTTTAGGAGGATGAAAAATGTGTCGTGTCACGCGATAAATATCTGGAGAAGTTGTATAAATTTTAACATGAATGATTTGTTTAGTAATAACGGTTTCAAGTCAGAACCATTTGGAGCAGTCCTTGTAGGAATTAAATAAAAATTAAGCTTATGACTTCCCAATGACCCTGCAAATTTCATCATTTTCTTGTCAGCTACAAAATTAGGCATTTTTACTCCATCTTCCGTAGATATCAAGGCAAAAGAAGTCCTCCAAAATAGAAATTGACGCGACAGCGGACAGGACTCAACCAGGTTTTCGCAGGAAAATTTCAGATCCTCACGCATCACACGTGTCTCTTATTTTTTATCATCGAAACGGGTCATTCAGAACCGAAGCAATTTCTCCCCACCATGTTTTCACATGCTCGTGTAGATTTTCGTCCGCAATTGCATTTCTTTTATTATTGCTTTTCCAGGTGAAGAGGAAAACATTCGGAGACACAGTTCAGGAAAACGAGAGGCATTTATAGCGTCATCGTCATCACATTGATCGCACCGACGAAATGCAGTTTCAGAAACGTAAGAGAAACGGAATGCAATTCGCAAACAACTTCCTCGAAAACGAGGAGTTCTCCCAAAAAAAGAAAAAAAAATGATTTCGATTTCTAAATTGCATGTTCAGGGCAAGTGAGATGAAAAGTCGACATTACATTTGAGAATGAAATTTCCTCTCATCTTAGAACTACTCATTGGCAGGGGTGGTGAAGTTGCTTTTGTGCGAAATATAATAGAATATTAGTTACAAATCATATTACATTTGTATTACGACTTTTTATTATTCCGACTGTGGTCACACTATCACGTTCAATGGTACTTATATGGACTACTTTTTCAAGAAAAGAAGTTGCTAAAGAATTCATGATTGAAATAATTTTAAGAACTTAGAGTGCACGGACTGCATAAGGAATTCCTCTAATTGAGATCCGTTTTCCGTGATGGGACATTCCCTGAAGTGTTTCAGATCTGCACGCGACAGGGTCCCCAGTTCTTCATGCCCTCCAGAGATGGCGCCAGCAGTAGAATCATAAGTTCGTCATCCCCTAAAGATGAAAGAGCCAGGGACTGGATCCACAGTTCGTCATCCTCTACCGAAATGGCACCTTCATTGGTGACACTAGTAATCCTTTTAAGAAAATTTCCCTTGGTTTTCGTCACCTCCCGTCTTCCTGGCAACAAAAGTAGACAACAGTGAATTTTTCGCCTCTTAGTGAAATGATTCGCATTTAGCTCCTGGGATTTAATTACTTTTGCGTGTTTGCCATGGATCAGGGCTTAGCCAGATCGGACAAGGAAGAATCCATCGAACTCAGCAACATCGTCTAGCATAAACTCTGCATGGTCACATTCATCATCTCAAATGCTTCTTCAATTCCTCGTTTTAGCTCCGCGTCTTCTTCCTTTCGTCCTGATCATTTCGTTGACATCGCCAAAGCTGCATTAAATCCTCAATTCATATGAAAATAAAGAATTCTATATAATTTTGAAATTAAGGCTGATGGAATGACGTTGAATGACGAATTTCCACGTCAATCCTCTCCAAAGATGGCGGCAGCGGCAGGATCCTCAACAACCTTCTTACTAGTCATTCCCTGAATAGATAGCGGCACCAACACGGTCTTCAGTTCCATTTGCCCTCCAGAGATGGCGTCAATGACTGAATCCTTGGTTGCTCTCACCCTCTAGAGCAGGGCTTCCCAACCTTTTTCACGCGCGACCCCAAATAATCACGATCATACCATTCAGGACCCCAAGCACTGGTCAAACAGGCACTAAACCTATGCACTAAAATCGCCAAGAAAAACATAACTTGGCACATATTTGCCGGTTTGCGACCCCAAATATGATCTTTGCGACCCCTGGGTTGGGAAGCCCTGCTCTAGAGCAATGGTTACCAAATTGTGGGTCGCGACCCACTGTTTTCGCGAGAGGGATATAGGTGAGTCGGATACATTTTCCCAGTATGAAAAATCACAACATCCACATTCCCACACGCTCGGCAGAAAAGGTGAAGTCATAATTACCTTGGAAAAACCTCGTTCTGAACTCCGACGGGTCGCGAAATTTTCTGTTCGTCAGCAAGTGGGTCGTGATTGCAAGATGTCTGGGAGCCGCTGCTCTAGAGATGTTGCTAGCAATTTGATCCTCAGTTCGTCCTCCCATCCGTAGATGGCGCCAGCGACAAGATCCTCAGTTCGTCATCCCATCCAGAAGTCGCACCAGCGAGCGGGTCTTCAAACAGGGTACTTGGTTCTTCATCTCCTCCAGATGATGGCGCACCCAATATGGTGGGCAGTTCCCCATTCCCTTTAAAGATGGCGCGACCAACATGGTCCTCGATTCCTCATCTCCTCCAGCGATGATGCTTTCATTGGCGACACTGAAGATCCTCTCAATAAATTTTGCATTGGATCTCGACACCTCCACTCTTCCTAAAAACATAAAATTGCAATTTTCAACATTGGAAATTTCCACAATGTCTCCCACCCAAAGCAATTTCTAAACATTTTCAATGAACAAGGCCAAGGACTTACCTTTCAGTCGTGATTAAATCGAAAATGGTGATGAGTGAGATCAGGTCGGGACTGCTCAGGATATCTGCTTGGAGCAGCTTTTATACCCTCCCTTTCCTCCTTGGATGCAGTGGTCGACCTTGACACACCCCCTCCCTCATGCAGATATCCATCTCCCCTTCTTCCGGTTTCCTTTCCACCTTCCCCCGTGCATTGATAACGAGTCCGTTGGCGAACGAATTCCTTCCCTCTCATTTCTCACTGTTTCTTCGAAGCACGCTTTGACAATTTCCTTTGCAAAATCATGAATTTTCCCCACTTTGTGAAATGATTCATAAATTGCTCCAATGACTCCTTCCTGTTCGCCATGGAACAGGGATTCGCCAGATTGGACAAGGAAGAATCCATCGAACTCAGCAGTATCATCCAGCATAAACTTTGTCTCTCTCTCTAACAGCTTTTCGTCTGCAGCTTCATAATTTTTTTCCTCCGCTGCACAATTTAAAATGCCTCCCTTGCGTCATTTTGATGCCATTGTCATCGATTCCCGTTTGATCCAACTTTTCGATGGCGAATATATCGTACGTGATGTGGAGTATATGGAGCTGTTTGTAGTCAAAACGTTGAGTTTCATCACCTTTCGACCTCAAAATGAGGGAGAAGCAAAAGAGGTAATTACACACAGTAGTAATTACACAGTGTATAATTTCCACAGTATATGCCATTCTTCTTGCCAGTCAAAAAGAAAACATTGACATGACGATAAAATTTGGTCAGCTACTCATCGGGCATGATGAAATGGAATACGAGGCTATATACCATTTGAAACTTGGATTGGATCTCCTTGAATTTCGTCGATCGCCATCGATCATATTTTGTGCATTCTCGCACCAATTTGGATCGTTTGGAGAACCATTTACGCGATAGCAATATTTTTTTCCGGAAATTAATGACTGTATCGGAGCACTGCAGCGTTTGCAGTGTTTTATGACTGCGCTCCCCTTCAAAAATTAAATGGTGTAATGGTGTTAAATGGTGCAGGCAAACTTTATTGAACATGATGATTTGACCTTTTGTGAACATCCATTCCCTCTCAATTAACGTTTTCACTCGAATTTGCGACGTTGGTGAGTTGCCGAGCTGAAAAGCAGTGCGAATACATCGTCTTGTCGGAACTTTTCGACAACCTAAGCGGCATTCTCGGAGTCGATTCCGGAGACGTGGCTGGGGCTTTCGAGACTCATCGCGACTCAGCAGTTGCTTAACGATGAGAATGTGTGCTCAACGCGTCTCCAGGTCCAGAGTGGGAAAACCGCTAGCAGCGGCAACACGTGGTAATTGGTGCGGTTAAATGTCAAAATTGGACCTGTTCGTTTCTCGTTGCGTAATTATCACCTAATTATTTCGGTCGAACTTAAGTTATTACCACCGATGATCCAATAGCTAGAGGGAAGGGAAAGGGAATTAACGATTGGATTTTGGAAACTTGAAACTTCAAGTCACCTTGCGCTCCAACCGAAAAATCCGTATTTTCGGCAAATTAACTTTTGGCCTGTTGTCGCAGATTTTCAAATGCAATTTTTAATTTCATAATTTTCAACTAGCCACTCAGTCACGATGCATATATTAGAACTAAAAATTGGCAGACATACATTAGCTCCTACTTCTCTCTTACGCCTGATCCCTTGGGACTTGGGCGAGATTTCATAGTGAAGAGCCACCTTACGACGAACCATATATCATCGATATAATTCGTTTAAATTAGTTTCAGTTGCGTGCCCAACGTTTGTATGAATTTTATTTATTTTCACGATGCTCACCTTTCGCCGAATTCCGTATCCGGTGAATCTGAAAGTCGAAGCGAATCGTCATTTTTCATCATTTTCCCCAGGTTAAAAACCCCTGATCTAGACGAACCGACTTTCGGCGAGAAGTTGGTGTCTCACGAAAGGTTCACAATCAGATTTTTGTATTTTCTTTCCGTTCCACTTTCAAACTGGTTAATCCGCGTGTTTTCACTGCCATCGGGAACGAAATTTTTTATTTAATCTCCCAGACGGGATGACACTCACGCTTGGAGCATTGGTAAACTCGCGATAAGATAGAAGGGGATGGGATGAGTTTTAAACCGGGAGTGTAATTTGTCACTGACAAAGAAATCGCAGTTATCTTATCCTATTCGAACTTGCCAGGTCGTCGAGAGGCGAGTTGGGAGGCTGTCGCACTTCGAGTCCCCGACCCCCTCCTTCGTCTGCTGCACTCACTTTCCGCTGGTTTAACACCCGCCCGATGCGCTGCCTTGGCTTCAGTTGTTGCACGTGACTGGGTGGGATGTGCACTGCTGTGTGCGTGTGTGCGTAAGCGTGTGTGTGTGGTGGGGGGGGGGGGGGGTATCAAAAGGACGGCATTTGTGTCTCGGGACCTTTCGATGCCGTTTCGTGCTATATATGAAGCCGAGAGGGATTGGGATCCCAACCTGGACCTCAAGGCATTCCAGAAACTGGCGATGAAGGATTTTCGTATCATGGACTAGGGAGCCATGTCATCGATGAAGTTGTGCCAAGTGCCGGCAATTGGAATTCCAACACCAAGAGTCCTAGCAACGTAGTCATGGATATTCTTCCCCAAGTAAGTTCTTATCTTCTTTTTTTGTAAAGGAAGTCTGTATGCTTCAAATTATTGTGCCTTGATGTACATTAATAAAACAACTTGGAATGAGTTTTCAATGTCACAAGTAAAGCCAAGAAATGTACAGCTCTTATCCCACCAGTTATGGATAGCTTAACTCCTTCTTCAAAGTTTGAGTAGATATCACTCAATTAGATTCTAGCTCGAAGGTCCAAAGTTACATTTGTCTCGAGTGGAAATAAAAGAGTTAGTACTGAGTGTTTTTTCAGGAAAGTTAAGGAATAGCTTTGCGTTTTTCGAATGCATTGTCGACTTTAATCGAATAGGAATGGCATTCACCGGCTTTTAAATTGTTTATCCTTTCTGTTAGTTTGTGTAGAGGATTTTGCTATCGCACTGATATGCTTCTGAACACCATGAGCAGCACAAGCCACGGCGAGTTTGTTTGCCCGTCTCGCATGCACTCTGATCAGGGAGACCGAGGGAGACAACTCAAGCTGATGCATAGCAACTCGGAAACTAGGACGCAAGCTGATAAGACGATGCTGAGGAGGCCGTTACAAAAATATGAAGTTCATGTTTCTAGTAAAGCATAGGACTTCGAGGTGCCTCTAGTACTTTCTAGAACTTTCTAGAATTCAAAAATCTTTATAGGATACTCGTGATAGATCTGACTACTGAAAGTGAAAAACAAGTCCCAGAATTTTTGCGCAAACTGAAACTATCCGGGAATGTCAAGGAAAGAGACCAGAGATATGGTTATATAAAAAAAATTAAATGTGACCTTTTCCTGGAATTCAATGTTTAAAGTCGAGGTCATTGACCTTTTAGCTTCTTTAACATTAAAACACCATGAAATACCGTGAGAAGGGCCGTGAGAAGAGGTTAAAAATGTTACCACTCTCAGCTCTCCAGATTAATTAGAAAAAAACTCATAGGATCTTAATGATGACCACTTGACCCAAAATCGGTCCTTTTTGGCAATTCAACTCCCTGCACCTCAGAAAGTACCCAGCCTAAAGAGTCGAAATTTTAATTGGATTCGTTTTTATATATCCCCAATGAGTCCACCAAATTTCATACAAATTGGAGGGGGTCAGGTTTCGGCTCTGTCGTTTTTATATGGAATGACCCTCTTTCTCTTCTCCCTCCTGTTTCAGGCAAAACAACTGTCATCGGCGGGGGAATCGAACCTGAGTGCAGCCCTGAATTTGCTCATAGTGGCGAAGATTTCAATCCGTCTCTTTGCTTGTCTGAACGGATCTCGTCATCTGTTCTGTGCGGCTCCTCAGTTTAATGCTCGCATAAGGTCGATGCATCAGGTTGATGCATTTATTCCTGTTCCTAACATCACGGAAACGCTCGAACGAGTTGACGAAATTGGGTCCTGGAAACGCAACCCCGACATGGCTTCGGCGTGAAACACTGAAGAACGGCGAACTGGAGAAACTTAAGGAGTTTGGCGTCTTCAGTGAAGATGCTTAACTCCTAAGATTCCTGATTTCTAAATTCATCCGCCGTTCAAAAAGTATTTTCCTTGTCGCCTTTTCCTGCGACCTTGAAACTTTCCTTGGTAATTTTAGACAAATTCCTATTTCACAATTCACTGACAACTTCCTTCTGCGTGCTTGAAGGCTATTACTAGGACACATTACCCGCCCCCTCTGAAACTTCAATGGATCTCATTGTACATCATAAGGCGTGCATATGTTTACTACCTTGTTACCTACTTTACTACTACCCAACAAAGTTATAGCCTAGTTTCTTCAAAACCTTTTAACTCCTTGGTTTTGGAGCATCTATTACGGTCAGTGTACATTTTCATACTTTTTTTGTTTACATGCAAGATACAACCAAAACTCTAGAGAATGGTTGATGCAGCTGGGACCAGCGATTGCAATCATTTCGAAGCTTTCATCTTGTATATGAGAAATACCCCCTTGGATGGCTTTCATTGTGCCGCGTCACAGATTTGAATTAAGAATGACTTTGTTCTTGAGTGTTATTTTCACGTGCCATTCTCATCTTCCTAAGATAAAGAGCTTTTGGATGGTCTCCGATTTCACTTTTGTACTTTCATTGAAACTTAAAGAACAATGATTATATGCTGATACAGTATTTTATCTATTTCTTAAAGGTTTCTTTGCTCTGGAGAGGGAATTTAGTTTCATCATTTTTATATTTTGTTTTTATTTGCTTTCTTTAAAAAATAAAATAAAATATAGCTTTAATTCCTTTTCTTTTTCACAACCGATGAGTCAATCTCCCGATAGAGCTAGCTGAAATATTACTGGACTTGTACGAACATGACCGAGCCACATCACGAAGCAAAGGTACTTGTCCAAAAGTTTCACCATTACAGTTGCTGAAAACAATTGAGGAAGAAAGAATTGTATGTCATCATATTAAAAGCATGCATCATGATCGCCAACCGATCACTGATGGGCATTTATAGTCCCTTTGCATTTTGAACTTATATATAATTAAGAGGCGTTTAGAGTTTCTACGAGAATGAGTCAAAATTCCAGTACCTTCGCAATCACTGTTGGAGTAAAAAGAAGAAAAAAGCTATACCTCATGCCGGGATTTTCTGTTCTCGTTCTTTCAATTGACTCATTTATGATTTAAAAAATTTTAAGTTTCCCATAATGATCAAAGCTCCTAATGCTATAATGCACTTTCCTGATCGATCTCAGTTCAGATAAATTTATTAGAACTTGCGGATGAAGTAGTAATCACGGTTAAAAAAATTTTTTTATCAAGCTGAAAAGACATTGTTGACAGCAGGATTTGCCATGTTCACTGGATGTCCTTTCCTTGGCTCCTCGATGGTCAAGACTTTCCATCAAAAATCAATCCGTGTCTTTGTCATTTCTGATATGAAGAAAGACACAAGTTCAAAACGGACCTACCTCTGATGAGTTAACCCACATTCAGGTGTGTGAAAATGTTTATTAAAATTCCTTACAAGAACTAGAGGAGATTTTATTGCGTCACGGCAGGGATAGGTTTGAGAATTATTTCAAGATACGTGAAATTGTGAACTGAACTTTCAGAAATATCTTCTCTGGGGCATAGGAATGCCGTTATTCTCCAATTTGAAAAAGGTGTTTCACAAGAGTGCCGTTGACACGAAACGCCAACAGACCATTCACCACATCCGAAAAAATGCCAACCCCAAAGATCTCTGGCAAATTGTGGGAGAACTGGGCGACGGAGCATTTGGCAAAGTCTACAAGGCACAGCATAAGGAAAAACAGATCCTTGCTGCAGCCAAGATCTGTGAACTGGAGGACGAGGAAGATCTCAGCGACTTTACCATCGAGATCGACATCCTCAGCGAGTTAGGCAGGAAATGTCTTGCTCACGATGGACGCCGGTGTGAAACTGGCCGACTTCGGTGTCTCGGCCAAAAATCGCTACACCCTTCAGAAGCGGGACACCTTCATCGGCACCCCATATTGGATGGCCCCTGAGATTGTGTCCTGTGAGACTTTCCCTGATCACACATATGATCTTAAAGTTGATATTTGGTCCTTAGGCATCACACTGATAGAGTTTGCTCAGATGGAGCCACCCCACCACGAGATGTTGCCCATGAGAGTTCTCCTCAAGATTCAGAAATCTGAGCCGCCAAAGCTGAATCAGCCAGAGAAGTGGAGCCGCTCTTTCAATGAGTTCATCGCTTCATGCCTTGTGAAAGATCCGCAACAACGACCCACTGCTTCCAGATTACTTGAACATTCATTCATCAACCGGGTTCTGGATTCCAAGTCCATTCGGGATCTACTTCTGGAGTATAAGGCCGAGGTCGTAGAAGAAACATTGGAAGATGCAGAAGATGCTCTGGATGACGTGTCTGAAGGAGGCTTAAGTGGGTCCCATTCTTCCCGAAACAGTTCGATCAGCGCATTAGGAACTGTGAAGTTAGAGGGCGTCCAAAACAACTCTGACAGTCCTAGCATTGCTAGAAAAGAACCACACGTGCTCATGAGAGTGAAAGCAATTCATAAGAGCAGTGTAAGTCTGGATCGGCTTAGTCTTGATTTTGATAGTTCCTCAGAATCAGGATCCTTGAGACGAAGAGAGAAGAGACGTGCTCCTGCACCTCCTATTCCAGTTTCACAAGTAGACTCCAAGATGCCAACAAATCCAGCTGAGATAAAATCTAGAAAGCCTGACAGTGAGCTTATAAAAGTTGACGGTAAAGATGGTGCAATTGAACCATCGCTACATCTGCCAGTCGACAAAGATAGCTCTCCTCCTGCGCCTTCCACACCACCCGTATTATTGCAGGGTGAGAAGCCTCCTGACATTTCCGCTGGAAAGCCTAACCGTGAAAGAAACGAAAGGAAGGAGAAGAACCCAAAAAAGAGAACTAGGCGGAAGACACGAAAGTTTGAAATCGATGGCGTCACCGTCACCACAACCACCAGCAAAACAGTATTTGAAGGCGATGAAGGAAAGCTCTACGATAATCACGTCCTTCGCAAACAGGAACTGCGAGAGCTGAAAGTGCTTCAGGCGCAGGAGCATAAGGAATTCAGAGATTTGGCACTTAGAGCCCAGTTGGCTCGAGATCAGCTGGAAAGGAAATTTGAGCATGACAAGGCGACTTTGACCAGACAATATGACATTGAACTGGAGAATACGATTCGAGCCCAAGAGATGCAGGTAGAGAGAGCAGAGCAGCAACTGGAGACGGATTTGAGACTGCAGTCAAGAAGGATCCGGGCAGTGCAGGAAGTGGAATTGAAGCAGTTCATGGAAGGGCTAAAGCATGAGATGAAGCAGATGAAACAGGATGTAGATCACATGTCGAAAGACAAGCGAAAGGAAGCCATGAAAACCAGGAAGGATAACATGGAGAAAGATCAAGTCGATCGAGAGAAGGCCTTCCTCGGAAAACTGAACGACAAGCACGAAAAAGCCATGAAGACGATCAATGAGAAGCACCGTGAGAAAATTGCCAACATTAAGAAGCAGTTCCTGCAGAAAAAGCAGCAACTTCTCCGTAGCCGAGAGGCTGCGATCTCGGAGCTGGAAGAGAAGCATATCCATGATAAGCATCAGTTGGCCACGCAAGAGGACAAGGATACCTTCCATCTTCACAAACAGCATATGTTAGTCCGTCACAAAAAAGAAATAGGTCAGGTGAAGCGTATGAATGTCAGAAGGGAAGAAAAACTTTTGAAGGCCCTGGAGATCGAGAAACGTCAATTGCCGAAGCGAATCCGAGCCGAACGTGACGCACGGGAGACAATGTATCTTGAGAGTAGAAGAATTTCAGGTGGCAACATCCTGAATTCCGAGCAAGAGAAAGAGCATTTGAAAAGGTTTCAGGAGCAGGAGAACAAGCGATACAAGGCGGAACAAGAGAGATGGCGATCGAAGCAGCTGCGGCAGTCGGAGGACACCCGTCAGGTATCGGAAGCGGCCGTGAAGGAGCTGGAGAGCGCGCAGAACGAGAAGAGGCGTCTTCTCATGGAGCACGAGATGCAGAAGCTGAAGCAGCAGGAGGAGGAGTACAACCGAGAGCTGAGTGAATGGCGAGCATTGCTCAAGTCCCGCAAACAGCGACTCGAGGACGAGTTCGCAAAGCAGCTTGCCGAGCACGAGAAGTTCTATGGAATGTCATTGCGATCCAATACACCCGCTGCGCAAACCGTTGAACTGCGAGTCCCCGACCGGCCTTCTTCCGGGTCGAGTGGGAGTTCCGCTCTCTCGCTCCAAAGTGATTCGCTCATTCCGTGACTACGAATAGGCTGCCAACAAACTCATACGGTGCACTATGGAGATTTCAGTATAAAAGTTTATATTTAAACAATATTAAAGTGTTCTGACTATTCTTGCATCAGTTGAAATTGAGGAAGGTCGAACCTGGCTCTTCAAGTTCATGTATTCTCTTTCCGACGGTTGAAAGTGACTGTTCGATGAGTTCAGTCATCTATGTTATCTAACGTAAAGAAGTTTTAAAGACTATGGGTTTGTAATAATGAACTAGTCATTGGTGTTGATATTTTCTTTTATATGTTGTTTCCTTGTTCAAGGTCTGTGAATGTTCCACAATTGTGGGATTCGTGTATACGTTGGCTTCTTGGTATTAAAAGTTTCCTTCGAGTTGAGGAATTTTGATGATAGTGTTGTCGTCGAAAACTTTTATCGTCTTCACACATTTTTATGATGTACCTATAGCACTTCAAGTCGAGCCTCAACAGACCCTTCGCAGGATTCCATGTTTCCTATTTCTTTGAAGGAGGCCCGCGGGATGGATCGTCATTCATCGAAACGATGCCGTGACACAATCTTGATTAGGAACCACTCCTTGGTTTTCATTTTCAATTGGCTTCCTTAGAACGTCTGACAGAGAGCTCGAGGAAGAATCGTCGCGTTCCTGCTGCATGATAAATCCCGAACCCCGTCTGCCTTGAGTGTCGCCAACTCTTGCTGCAAGATGCTCCTCCTGAGCGTCCACAAGTATTTTCCTTCCACTTCACATAGTGGTTGTCGGAAAAGAATGCACTTTACAAGCAGGGGGAAAGGAGGTGGAGGAGGGGAAGTGGGGAGGGGGAGGAAGGTGGGGGGGGAAGGTGTTTCAACTTACCCTGTTGGTCTCAAGTGGACACTTCGTATTGGCTGCATCGGAAAGGAATTTAGAGATAAGATTTCTCAGCTTTGGTTCACGCTATCTCCTCGCGTATGTGTTACGATGAGATGTCTCAGGACATTCTGAATCATTTTTCCAACATCAGTGCGGTAATAAACAAATAAGGAAATTATAAAATGATAAAATTGTCTGCGCCGACGACGTCGTGGGTATCTATGGCTCACTGTCTCATAAAATGATGACTGAATGTCGTAAAAAAAAATTAAGACAAGCTTGCTTGAGAGCAGAAAAAATGGTTCATCTGGCAAGCTCACATTAAGCGATGGCTCCGTTTCCAGAAATATCGTAGGCGTGCCGATATGGATTCGACACCGTTTCGATTTAGCATTGCAAGAAAACCAAGGTGGAGCTGGAGACTAGATTGAGATTCCCATCGTTTTCCTATGGCGCATCCCACTCTTTGGACTGCTGGACGGCAAAGAAAAAAAGCTGGCCTTGAAAGGTATTAGATTTATGGGAAAGCATGCATGCATTCGAGAACTGCCCCGGTTGGGCGTGAAAATATCCATGCAGTGCAGAACTGATTGAACGACCAGGAGTAGGTAGTAGCATTTTAATAGTAAGTAGTAGCACCCCGTATTTAAAATAATTTTAATGTTTCCGGCCCCATCTAGTGAAGAAACACGACTGAAGTAATCAAAAACCACCGATTTGGAAATGCAGCCGAATCCATGAAAAATACGAAATCTCTATGATCAGCGAAATTCCCTCGAAAAGAGAGAACTTTCGCACGGGCGTTTTCTTCGTGTCGATGGTGGATGCCCGCAGAAGTGATCCAATGGCGCTTGGAGGAATTTTCATCCCTTAGAGACACAGACTCAAAATTGTTTCGCTGCTTTCTCCAATGCTGTTCGTTTTTGCCGCTGCCTTTGTCATTCTGGCCGCGTTGTTCCCTACCCACCCAGGCAGCACACCACGTTGTGCCCGCGTTGGCTGTGAGCGGGCGAGCGCGAGCGGACTTCGCAGCGGGCCTGCCCGAGTAGACCCCACTTCAGCTTTTATGTGGCAGCCCAACATTTTTCCTATCTGGGGCGAGCCATCTATCTCAATTACATGAACAAGCATGGTTCCTGCAAACGAAACGAGAAGGCGCGTAAGTAGCCAATGTTCTAGCAGTGTCACGGAATGACTCGCTTGAAGGCCCAAATATTTTTCATGCAGAGCCTGACATCTTCCCAGATCACGTAAACTTGGAGGGAGATGCTCGAATTCCCCAATGCGTTTGCTTAAACAGGGAGACTCCAGGCGATTGTGGAAGAAGCATGGTTCAAATGGGCCCGACTCGATGGGGTGGGAATTACTGGGCCCATAATTATATAATATAATATTATATATACGAGGGATTTCTCAAAAGTTCTGCCGGTAGCCCACAAGTCATCACCGGAGGTGGCCACAAAGTGCTACTTTTGGGCTACTGGCAGAACTTTTGAGAAATCCCTCGTATTCGGGCGTGATGAAAGAGCTACCTAAAGGAATTGGTCTGGCAGAACGAGGCGAAGAACCAGATGAGCGACGGATCCAATCACAATGGGTTCCTGATAGAAGCTTATTCGAGGCCTCTTCCAAGCGCCTGAAAGTCAGGCCGCACGTTAGCGTTTAATACGGGCTCGAGGTGGAGCCGAGGGACGAGCCTGCGAGCGCCCGACGTTGAGTCCACGCACATGTGGGAATCGAACAGAGGCCATGAATCGGCTTACGTGGGTGTGCTGCCCTAGTAGCCCTCAAGAGCGACCCCAAAAACGACAGAAATACACACGAACTCACTGGAAATCTATTTGAGAGACGACAAAGTTCGCCGTATGCTTTGCATCCACTCCTCGGGGTCTCTCCCCATCTCCTCCCGCACGGCGGCCAGCAGCGTCTCGCCGAGCGGCGTCCCTTCCCCCGTCGCCCCCGACCTCAGTCGCCTCTCGATCCCGTCGTGACGCGCCGCCAAGACGCGACCGAGACGACGGACGAGTCGAATACGCGCCAGGTTCTCTGCGGCCCTGCGGTCGTCCAGTCCCTCTTCCCGTTTCGTCGCATCTTCTCTCGTAGGCCATGCATCCATGTCTACCTTCGGGTGGACGGTATGACTCAATATCGGCACGCAGGGTGGCGTTTCGTTCCGAACTGGAACTTCCTATTGAAAGGAATCGCGCGGATTGCCTTTCTCCTTCTCCGGTCTTGGATCTGGAATATTGGAGCACGAAGACCAACCCCAATTCGTTTCCGAAGGAAGCGAATTTCCCGCCGAATGTCGTCTCTTCCCTTCCGTCTCTCGTCCGCCTTCGCCGCCGCAGCTGCCTCCCTCACCTGAAGTCAAATTCCCTGAGAGTAAGCTCGAAGGAAGCTTTTTCTCAATCCGATTCGTGGCGTCTTTTTGCGACACGATGAACTTGACCTTCATCTCCGGCTTCCTGATTTTTGCCAGCCGTGACTGCCTCTCTTCCTGGAACGATTTTTCCAGCTCCATCTGGAAGAAAAATGGTTCATCTGGGAGCAGGCTTCATCTGCAGCTATAGAGCATGAGTCATGAATACTTATTATCGTATATAGACGTAAGCGTAAATGGCCTTCTCTATCCCTACTGCCCTATTGATGAAGACCTGTTCGATCAGAAGGGACCAGATCGCCATGTGATTCGAGTCGAGCAAAGTTATGGTCACCATAGGCTGCGATTCCTAAGGGATCAGGGGGCTCGAGCACTCCAAAAATTTGGCAGAGGTGGCTCACTGCGAAGACAGCGAGCACATTAAAATATGGAATACTTGCAAAGGAGTACTGTATCTGAGCCATATTTCCATGCTTCTCCATATTTCTCAGAAAATCGCCGCCGATGGTGGTCTCGGAGAGAAAGAGATCGACGGCACAGAAAAGCAGAGCTTGGCGGAAGCACATTGCATGAGGCCTATTATGAACAGGCCTTTGCGTACTGAATTGGAATTCATTCATTATGAATAGGTATATTACCATTGTGAACCTGGTAGATCCTTCCATTGAAGACGTAATCTGTGCCATCATGGCTGCGCGCCTGTATCAATACCCTGGCTCGAATTTATGACACCTTCTCACATTCCCCTGGCAAAGTATATTTGCATTAACATACATTCAATCTTACATCTACTGAAACCCAATTTTTCTTAACGGGGCATGCCTGCCGTTTCGCACAGTTAGCGATGGAAACATATGACACGTCACAGGTCTTGGCAACCCTGAACGGCTCGTCAGATGCCCCGCCCAGACTCCTGCGTCTGCTATAATATCCGACAGCCTTCCCGCGCATGCGCACTGCATTCGGGTCTGGGGGTCAGTCTCCTTGGGCAGCCCTGAGTCACGTTGCAGGTGCCTCTCATATGACCTTCTGGCCTAGCTTTCGCCCTTCTGGTGAGACACGTCGTCGCCTCATCACGGTTGGTGAAGCCCGATGATATTCCCACTGGTTCGGTGTCAAAAACGAACGAGTGAGAGAGTCAACCTATTTTGGGGAATGATGGGTCAGTTGGGATTAGGAAAGGGTCGCGGTCTTTGGCGGCGATAATTTTTCGTTTTATTGATTTCATATATATTTGATGTTTTGTAAGCAGTGCGACAATGCCTTTATGCAGCTAAACATAACAATTTGAAAGGTGGCTGGGCCACACCTGTGGAATGTCAGGCAGTAATTTGATTACTATCCAAGAAGCATGGTCTCGTAACTATGTGAAGCAAAATTTTAGGGAATATATATAGGCCAATGTTTAGGGTGAAGCCAATTCAAAGCGAAGACTGCATTGGCGCGAAAGGCCTATGGGCTTAGGTCCACTTATAAGTCTTTTTATTCCCCTTGAACGAATTCAAACTCTTTACTCCTCAATTTCACCTTTGTGAATACGTCAATTGCAAAAGAATTGGAGAATTACGATTCGAAAAACGTTGAAAGGAAATGAACTGTTCGCAAAGATCACCAGCCACGTAGGCATGATGACCTTGAAGACGTCGCGAGAGCAGGAGCGAGTTACGATTTGCTGCCTTAGGCTCCATAGGAGCTGCAGGATACAGAATGGCAATATGTTGCCATTCTGTACTGCCTGACAGTTCTCTATGACCGGTGACCGGGCTTCAACTAGATATCCTGCTAGGTGACTTTTCCTCCTCACCCGGGATTCTTCCGAGGCTCTCAGTCGACCGCAGAGATCGTGGAGCTCCGTGCTGGCCTGGTTAGACGCAGACTCCCTCTCCAGGGCCTCACTTCTCTCTCTCTCCCTTTCGACGCTGTCCGCCAGGTGTCGGGAGCGTTGCTCTTCCCTGCTCGGCTCCTCTGCCGACACTCGCTTTTCGACCTCCGCCCTCTTCAGACGCTCCTCCAGGTCCTAATCGAAAGAAGTCATGCTCATTATCGCCCGCGCACCTGCGAATGGACCGAACGATCCCTGTCTGTCTTCTGAAGCTGCGTGAAAATATACGGAAGGAAAGTAGTAGCGCCTTTTGCAGTAAGTCGTGCTCTGATTGACTCCATGTGGAGAGGATGGATGGATGGGATCGAGGATAAATTGCGGAGGGAAGCCATTTCAGAATGAAGAGATGTTCATGTTCGCCAGCAGGCTGGTTACTTCCTTTTTCCAATCCCCTCTCTCTGAGGCGAAGTGAAAGTTGCATGAAGGGGGGGGGGGGGGGGGACGAAAGCAGGGGTCAGTTGCACTGCCTCAGTAAAGTCAGACCGAGGAAGCATGGTAAGCAGGCTCCCAAAGTCAGACTTGCCTTGAAGTCTTACTTTATTTTTTTATCCGATTCTTCTCCTTCGTGTTAGAATACACCAATGACATTCGAATACAAAAGCGTACATTGTTCAGTGCAACATTATGTAACGCGGCCTGCTGAGATACATTAGGACGAAGAGTGGAAAGGAGGGCGAATACGAGCGATTGCGAGAGCAAATGAAAATTTGCTCTTGCACTATAGTGCTGAGCCCAAGGCGCTTTGCGTGTCTATTCATCACTTCTTGTTGTCATTCTACGCAGCTCTCTAACGGTCGAGCTCGTATTGGATACGCTACGTGCTTGTGTTTGTTCCCGCAAGGCCCTGGATGCCAACCGGTGTCGCGTCTTCCGCTCGATTGATAGTCTATGTTTCTCGTCGGTGAGTTCAATTTTGCCCCAAGGCGCTTCGTCTCGTCGATTAGGAGGTGGTAAATACGACGTGCAAGATAGTCAGCAGCGATCCATTCTTTTTTACGTTTCCCACGAGATGGACCGTGCCGTCCTCGGCCAGTCTTGGTGATCGTGAAATATTTGGAAATGGTTTTTACTTACGCATTGTTGGTAAACGCCGAGAATCTCATATTGGATCCCTTCATGCTATGATCATCCCAAGCGCAATGAAAAAACCGTAGGAAGACCATCTAACCTTGTCCTCGCCAGCGGTGGCTCGGGGTCTGCCTTCCAGCAAGGCGATCGCCCTCGCCTGCCTCGCCTCGTTCGCTTCCAGTCGCTTTTCCAGGGTCGTCCAAGCGGATTCCAGTTCTGACTGGCGGGACGAAAGCTGTGGGGGGCGAGAGATCATAAGGGGATACTAGATGGACCTTTCCCACTGTGGGGCTCGGAGTGGATTCATTCCTGAAATCAGATTGCTCGATGCGAGAGACGTGGAATTTTACCACTTTCAGGCTTATGCCAGGCATGTAACGTCATACTCCCATAGCGCATTCAAAATGTCGGGCTTGAAAGTGTTAACAGAATTGCAGGACGCAGGCCAAATCACTCACTGGCGATTTCGATATGAAAAAAAAATCGTGGGGATGGTGTTTCAGAACGGTAATTTTCGGGAATGTCCTCCTATAAGTCTTAAGGAAGTTTTATTTGAAATTTGAAGCCAATATTAAGTTGATATTTGCAAGGTGAACCGAGGAGCACCTCATGGTACTTAAGTTTCGAGGTATAGAGCCTCATAACGGGAATCCATCCATGTGGTCATCTGCTATTCAAGTTTCACTGATTCCCCCCCCCCCCCCCTCCCGCTTCAAACACTCAAGTTCAGTGGTGTAATTTCACACCCATCATAATCTCGTGTTGAAGAAGATAACGAAGACTTTTTAAAGTCCCAGTGCAAACCGATCAGCCAGCAACTCCCGTGAAACACCAGGAGAGACAGCGTCAAGGCCAGACTCACGGCGGCGACGGCGGCTCGGTCCTCGGCGTGCGCGCGGAGCAGCGACGCAAGCAGCAGTCGGTGTCGCTCCGGGGCGTCGGGGAGCATTCCGAGCGAGCCGGGCAGTCGCGACAGGGCGCGGTCCAAGTTCTTGGGCGGCGATCCCGACATCGTCTCCTGGAAACGCGAAGGAGAAAGAAAATGTCGACTCGCATGTCGGATCTAACAGGGTCCGGACTGTGGAAATTCGCGTTCAGATTGCAATAAACACAGAAAGGATAAGATTCTCTGGCAAGTCCCCTTAAATTCACAAAGCAAGTTCTATCCGCTCTCGAAAGACCATCTGAATTGAACTCGAGAACCGAATTCGTCGAGAGCCTCGCCGCGCCCAAGTTGGATTCCTGCATCTCATTCCAAAATCGACTCTTATCTTCGTGGGTTTCGGCTCCCAAAATTGTTGTCTGATCCTCACTTGGCATTCCTGGACGAGATCGCCGAAGGCGTAGAGATTCGGGAGAGTCTTGCCGTCATCCTCAATCGGGTCGTTCGAAGAGGTCCAAGCAGTTCCGCACTCTCCATTTGAGGCGGATGCTCCTTTCGGGGCGGATTCCTTGTCGCCAGGGACGAAATGATAGGGGTCCATGTGCTTGTACCCGGCCATAGCTATTCCCCTGGGTCAAGTAACATATACCATCATAATTGGGTTTTCGATACCGGCAGAAATGAGACCAACACGATCGAAAATAACGTTTTGTCTAGATACCAGAGCCAGGGGATGCGATCCATTTCTCACGGCGACCACGCTGGGAAATTTTCCCTCCTCTTATTAGCCTAAATTTGAAGTCTATCGTGCCATTCTTGGCGTCCATCATCGTCCTATTGGGGACTGGGGCAAGGAAGCATCGAAATATCATCGGGTGTCTGTTCGCACGTTAACGGTCGTTCTGCTCCGTCACCATTCGGTGGCAAGATAGTTCAACTACTGATGCTATGTTACCCCATCGACCCCTGGCCGACTCCCACAGTTGCCCCTATGGATTTATGCAGAACACTGTCTTCGCCCAGTAGCCCTCTTCTCTGTTCGAAGCTTCAGCTCCCAAATCTCTCTCTTTGAAAATCTTAAACGCGTCACGGCAACAGGTACGCCACATTTTTGAGCAGCGGTGAAAAGCAAAGTAAGAGAAATCCAGACGATTGCATCAGCAGCCACATGAACTTCAGTCCGTCTGCTACCGTTATTTTCAACTGTAAGTTCTCTGCACTGGAGCGTGACCAACTGCTGGTCTGGGCTTGCCGGACGACATCCCCCACCCCACCCCTCCTTTGGGTGGATCACGAGGGAGAAAATCCTCACTCGCGGAAATCGTGTGGTTGTTTGGCCCAATATAGGGATGACAAAATCGCAGAATCCTCATAGTTAACCTCCGTTCGGATATCGTGTGTTGGATCTTTCATCGTGGTGAGATTCTCTTAGGTTGCACGCATAGGGAACGCTAGAGCCACTCCAAGTCCACGGTGCTGCTATCTACAGGGAGTCTATTCACTGAGTACTTGCAATTTTGAACGATCTGCTCATGAGGAATTACGATTTATGTATGTAAATATGAAGACATTTTACACGAATTGCACCGTCAATCGAACTCTGAACCCATGTTTTTTTTGCTTAATTTTTTTTTGGAGGGAGGGAGGTTGTGTGCGTTTCTCTGAAATATCATAAGCGTGCATGCTTGCATTTGCCTAACCTTCTGTTTCACGAGGAATTGCTGAATGAGATGGTTGAGGGTGTTGAGATCAGAGAGGATTTGGTCGTTGTCTTCAATTGGTGGTTCGAAGAGGTGCTAGCCATTCCATGGTCTCTGAGACGGATTCCTTTTTTGCAGGGACGAAATGATAAGCGTCCATGTGCTTGCAGCCGGCTACCGCTCTTCTCCTGTGTCGAGAACGATTTCCTATCCTGTCACCAGCTTAAGACAGACAGAAGGCGAGAGAAGATTTTTGTCCAGATAACCAAGGGATGCGATCCATTTCTCACGACCATCGCCACGCTGAGAAATTTTCCTCCTCTAGGCCTGGATTCGAGGTCTCTCGTGCCAACCTCAACGGCCATCGTCGTCCGATAGGGGAAGGGAGTCGCGATGCATTCTTCACGTTTCTTCTTTGCGTGCCACGGTCGTTCTGTTATAATATCGTGCGGTCACATGGTAATTATGTGATGATATATTGACTCCCGTCATCCCTTGGAGCAAATCGGAAATGCTTCAAGTGCCGACCACGAATGTACAAAATAGAGCAAGAATCGTGTGGAATAACAAAAAGAGGGAAAATGTCATCGAGGAGTCAGAGAACCCGTGACGTCATAAGTCACCCGCGGATGTATACCAGCTATTGGAAAAGGATGGATAAGCAATTTTGCACGAAAGGCAGGGAATTGAGTTTCTGCAAAGTGCGATGGACTGCGGGGACCCAAGCGAGACTCAGGTGGCCGAATTACATCTTTTCTTGTTCAAGGTTCAGGGTTCAGGCAGGAATGTGAAGAGGCATTTCGGTCCATTAGGACATCCCGTGTCAAGGTCGAGCGTTCTATGTCATCCATGTCCATATCTAGACTTTTAAAGATAAATATTTATGGGAGCAAATCCACTCGATGCCTTCCCTTACGAAAATGTCTTATAGGATTCCTATATATTCCTTTAGGGATATATAGAAATCCTATAGGAACCTAAAGGAATCCTATAGGTACCTATATGCCCCATAGAGTTCAGTTTGGGACCTATAGAGTTCCCTATAGAACTTATAGAGTCCCCTATAGAACCTATAGGGTTCCCGATAGAACCAATAGGGTTCCCCATAAGGCCTATAGGTTCCCTATAGGACTCAAAGTGTTCTGTATTGGACCCGTAGGGTTCCCTTTAAAATCTATAGGATTCTCTATAGGACCTATAGGGTTCCCTATAGGGCCTATACGGAACCCTATAGGACCTATAGGGTTCCCTATAGGGCTTATACGGAACCCTATAGGCCTATAGGGTTCCGTTTGAAGTTCTCCTCTAGGCCACTAGATGGAAGTATTGGGTTCTCGCATTTCTCAAAGGGCACAAAAGTGCCCTCCCCTTACCCATGGAATCATCTCTCACAAGAGAGTTTTGTACGTCCCCAAATGGCTCGCCTTGCCTCATTGTAGCAATCAATAAACTTCGACACTTCCTTATTTGTCATCCCCATCTTCCAGATAGAATCATGGAGTCCCGTGAAGAAATATGCCCTCATTCCTTTTGAAAACCACGTACGAAACTGAGTCAACTCTATCCAGCAGGAGTTTCAGTAAAGACACGTGCTCGCAGGTTCTGTTTTCTTAGGTCGAGAGAGGGATACTACTTCTCTCTACCGAAGGAAGTGGACATGCAATCCAGCGACGTATGTGGGGCGGGGCCATAATTTATGCAGATCCCCGCAGTACCTGTATTAATAATATATGTGTCCCTACCATCGTTAAACCTCTTATCTATTTTTGATTTACGCCGAAATGCTGCGCCAATATTAACCCCAGTCGCCTTTTCCGTCGTAATGCCTATGTTTCGAAACCCAAAAAATCCTCCCCGAATCCTATAGGTCAGGAGACCTATAAGACCCTATTGGGATCCTATAGGATCCTAAAGGATCCTATAGGTTTTTCGTGTTTCAAAAACCTATAGGAAAGTCTATAGGTTTCCTATAAGAAATAACTATAGGTTTCCTATAGGACATTTCCGTAAGGGAATTAACATCGCCATTGCTCCCTATTTTTGCTCCGTTCACGTTCACTTCCTCTTAAAGCTAATCACGGAAGAGGCAGCCACTACTTCCATCATCACTTAACGCAATTCCCACGTTCACTACCTTACAGGCAGAGAGATCCTGAAGCGACCTGCGCCTCACCTGGGGTTTGCCCATCTCAAGCTGCTTTCGTCTCGATCTGTTGCTGCCATCAAACTGGGAAAACCTACTGCGCTATATGTAATTGATTCCCTGAATGATTTTAAATGCTTGAATGAGGTCCACCCGTGTTAACCTTCCCTCGAGTGAGTACAATCCCAACACGTTAGTTAACCTTTATTTGTTGACCTTCAAAACTGGACGCAATATTCCAAATGAGGCCTTAACAGCGCCGCACAAAGCGGAAGAATAACGCGCGACCCATTACTGGCTCTGGATCGTCGGATCGTGCCTAGAATTCTGTTGCATTTAGCTACCGTCGTTTGCGCTTGCGAGAACTTTAGTTCCTCATCGAAAGTAATTCCTTAATCTCTCTCTCCTCCAGTTTATTCGAGTCCATAATCATTCAGAGACCTATCGTTATTATGACCGATGTGAAAAACCTAACGCTAAGCGTAAGGTTTTTAATAAAGTAAGAGTGATATTTAATAAAATAAGCCTTACCTTTATTAAATCTCCTGATCCATTTCTTATTCCATTCATCCAAAAGCCGTCGATCCTCCTCGGCTCCCCCATTAGAGAAACTATCGGTAAATTTCGTCGGCACCCAACAGTCACCTTTGATTGAGACTGCGTGTTTAAAAGAGACCCGTTTAATTCAGCTTCCCTCGGTGTGGCTGTTCTGTTCTTGACATGTTTTCTTTCGTCTTCCGCCGTGTGCATCATAGTCATTGCGAGAGAGCCTAGGGCAGGCTGAGGATTTAGGTTGAGTGTTAATCGCGGTCTTGTGTCTGTTTTCACCTTTCAGCTGTCGTTTTCACGGTCGATATGCGAATTGATGCAGCTTCACTCTTGCCTTCTGCTTCAATATTCATCGCACTGGCATCGTTAGTGTTGAGATGACGATGACTCAGCAGCAACTGCCTACGGACGCGTCAGAACGCGCACAAAACTTGCCCATTTATCTCTGAAGTCTCCAATGACTCATGTCGAACAATGTCGAAAGCCCAATAACCACAAATAAAGCCGCTTTATTGATAAGGAGTGCTTTTGACAAGAAACATAACTTCCTGGGAGAGGAGGCACGTGCTTAAAGGGATAGGAGGCATGCCTTAAAGGGATAGGAGGCGTCTGCATGAGGCGAAAAGGAGGACGAAGAGCGGAAGATGGGAGGGGGACAACGTGATGGCCGCGGACATGCACAGGTCCTCCTGACAGAAGCAATACTTGTTGCCTCCTTCAATTTGAAAATCTTCAGCGAGGTCCTCGCATGCTGTTCTCCAATACGTGGCGCAGCTGGCCTTGATGAGGGTATCTACGTGTCGAGAAATTGAGCGATTAGCTTAAGGAGGGACTGCCGAGACCTCACAGGTCATTCCATAACAATTCACCGAAACCAGGTGCAAAATAAAACCTTACCAATTTGTTTTTGCTTTTGTTTTTTTTTTCTTTACGAAATTAAAAAAAAATAGTTTTCCTGACTCCATAACCAATAATTCAGCTTTTCAGCCTGATTGGGTCAGCTACCGTGAAGCTGATGAGGTAGCAGCTTATCCCAGCGCATATAAACAAATCAATGAAGGGCAAGTAGTGTATTCTGATTTGAACATTATTTGCTATTTTTCTCATCACTAGCATAAGCGTTGACCTTTCTATGGCTTTTTTCCAGGTTTTCATTCAAAGGGTTCCTTTCCAAAGTCAAAGGTCTAATAAGTCGCCGATAAGTCACATGGTGTGATTATGGCTGCAAGTGCAATGTTTTCATATTTTAAATCCTCGTGGAATTACCCGTGGATTAGTGACGCCTTATTCGAATTTCAAACCGAGGTATTTCTTGAATTACAGGACGTTAAAAAAAATCTGGGGCCAGCTGATGACCCTGAAATTTGGCTCCATGATATCTGACCTCCCCTCCGATCAAGCCTAAAATTCGCATTTCGGCTTTGGAGCCAGGAAAACAGCCTGCTATTTTTTTTCCCGAAATCTGAGGTTGTTACGTGATACGTGCTCATCGTTAATGTTTCTTGAAAATCGCATTTGGAGACCTTTCCGTTTCGATATGACTGGAAAGCTGGGTTCCCCAAGAGATACGTCGAATTTTTACAAAGAAGTTCGTGAACACTCGAATGAAAGGTTACTTCCACTTTGGCCTCGTGGAATCTCGCTCCCGCATTAAGATCGACAAGAACCACAAGATGTGATATAATCTTTGACCGACAGTTGGGGCGAAAGCGCACAGGGGCGACTTTACGCGCGTGATTTTTACGACTGACATTTGCCTCAACCTTTAAAAGGGGAGGCAAGGTCAACTCCAGTTTCACTATCTCTCCCTGTGCCAGATGGATATTGATATGAGCCCAGAAGAGCCACTTATACATTTTTGAACTCATGGCTTGGATTTAGAAGGAACAATCACACATGGAATCGCGGCTGCCCAGTCAGCGATTTATCCCCGCGCCGAGCGTGGCTTATCTCCGAGGTATGCGTGTTACAAGCATGAGCCAGATACATCAGCCCACACATGCATCATTGGGCCATGGGTGGCATGAGCATGGACCAAAATAGCGGAAATGTCCACGTTATCTGTGGCACCCTCATCGGTAGTTCGAGTGTGGCTTATGTGTGAGGCACTTAATTGACGAAAATAACCTGGCTGGTCTCTGGTCTGTCTGCACGTTGAAGCATGGCACACACGCGGTGTATGAATGTGCCGCTCCACATATGTCCGCTATTTATACGGCAATCCGTAACCTAATAATGATGGAGACATTTTTATCTACAGTACTAGTACTGCTGTTACTGGCGTAATCCCTTTCTCAAGCAAGAGTTTGACCCATGGATGGGCAGGAGGTATAGGATAATATAGGAGTTAATCTACCCCTGAAACGTACTAATTATAGTACAGTATATAGTATCATTGTATGCTTCCGTATTCATGAAAGCATCCGCAAATGTTTCCTCTCGCTTTCAGTCGTATATTGTGTACGTGCGTGAAACATCCACGTCTGCCAAGTGTGGGCCAAGGGTGCAAAAGTTTCCCGTGCCACACATGGTCGAACAACCGAAGTGCCACAGAAACGCCGCAGCTGCCGCACATACGCCGACCTATGGCCACACATGCGCTGCTGATTGGGTGGTCATGCTGGAGACTGGGGGTGCCAGAATGAAGAAGAAAAATAAATACAGGGACTGGGAGGCTCACAGTCTCCAGAATATATTTTATCAATTTCGGACAAACGAAATTGATCTTTAAATAGGATATGCCACAGTATTATGTGGTATCATTTGGGTGGACCATCTGTTCCTTCGGAAGCAGTTTGTTCAGATCCATCTTTTTAGCTGCATGACATTCTAGTTTGTGTATTTTATACCATCATCATATGACTGCTTTATCAGATAACATGGATTTTTGAACTCATGAGGGACTTTAGTTTCCATCCACACAGTGTCATTTTCAGTATCCTTCTTACACAGGATGGGAAAGTGAAACCGGGACTTCACCTTACCTCCCCTTTTAAAGGGTTGAAGCAGACTTGTACGAGGTATGTCAGTCATGAAATCAACATTTGGAAAGTCGTCCCAGTGCACTCTCGCCCCCGTTTATGGAGATGAGATAAAAGAGAAAATTTAGCAATTATGAATTCAGTCTCAGGGGCGAAAGTCTACGAGGGCGAAGGTGGAAGAAATCAAATGAAGCACTGTATATCGTTAATGGAATTGAAAGTATTATGACGTATTCGCTGATGATAACTGAATCGAGGACGGAATCTGAAGACTCGACAATTCTCCGACGTGATAATTCGTTCAGTCGCAGATGTGCCATTAACAATTTTTACAATGACACAGCTTAACTCATATGAACTGCGCCACCTCTGTGTGGCACCCTGATTGGAGATCCCATCCTTTCGAGGGAATCTTGAGCGAAGCGTGGAATCGGTTGTTTCCACTCAAATACGATCCGAAAAGAAAATGATAAAAATTGAGAACCAAAGGGAATGAATCCACTGCTCACCGTTCTCCTTCCAGATAGTCATGCAATACTGTCCGATTGTATCAGGGCATATGGTAGTTTTCCAGTTGTCTTGGTTTTCGCATGTGGTCTCGAAGCAATCGTAGCACATCAGAGCGCTCCCACGCTCTGAGGAGGGAAAAGGCGTTAAGACGATGGAGGGATGTCAGGGATGTCAGGGATGTCAGAAATTCGTGATTGCGTCTTACCGGCGAGGACGAGGAGTCCGAGGATCGCGAGGACCTTCATGGTGAGGAAACCTGCAGGAAAACATATGAATAAATTTTTCTTTGCATGCATGGGGGAAATACGGGGGCAGACAGGCATTCATTTTTGCATTCCTCTCTCAGACAACGGCGACAGCCAGTTGCAGCATGTGATGAATGCAGTCATGAACTCATACTGCAGGTATTCTACAGCGAAAGTCCTTCACGTATGTATGAGTGACATTGTCCCAAAGTTAGGGGGAAAATATTTTCGACAGGCATCAATGGAGGAAACGCTGATCCCCCGCCCCCCCCTCCCCCACTTTATAAAGCAATGCAAAATATAAGCATCCTCGTGAAATAAGCAAAAATACGCACCTGGAAGACGCACCTGGAACCTTAATGCAGCGAGGTAAACTGCCTTCGCGATAAAGTCACTCACTAGTAGTTTTCCCGAGGGACTTCTCCTTTTTATCTTGCCTTTTATCGTGCCGAAGCGCTTCAGATGCGATAATGCGAGAGGCTGTCCGTGTAAGCCACGGGCGTAAGCATAAGCCTGTGGCATAAGCCTGACGAGAGCCCGGGAAAGCAACAAATTCTCTCGAAAAGAATTATCCAAATGTTGTTCTTCCAGACGGGTGAGGAAGAGGGAGGAAGAGGGGAGGAGTGTCCTTCATCACGGTTTCTATGAAAGGTTTTCCTGTCGCCGAGGAGGAAAGTGGCTTTCGTGCAAGGGCGGGAAAAGGCCAAGGTGCCTTCCAGCTTTCCGTGATTATTCACGTTTCCCTCTCGATTAAAGAGGCCTGGCTTCTGACGACAGCACCGAGGCCACGTGACAGCCCGCGTGAAGGATGCGTCCTCGGCCAGTCCGACCCTGCACAAAGCCGATCCTTGAATGAATCGAGCAATGAATGAATTCAGTGCAGACGCCAGGAGCTTCCAGGGAGGAGGGCAGTCGACGCTAGCAGACGCCAGGAGCTTCCATGGGAGGAGGGCAGTCGACGCTAGCAGACGCCAGCCGATGTTGGAGTTTGAGTCCCCTCAGATTCGAGGAGGATGACGAGGAAAACATGGAAATAAGCTTTCGGAGCGTAGGAATCACTACCGAATGCGTCACGGCGTTAAAAAACGCTATATGTCATGACCTCCCTTATGTCCTTGAGGACATGGCTTCCTCATGCAATACTCACACCAGCTTAAACCTCATCTTTCCTCGACCAAAGAAATCCCGGAAATATCCGAAAACCATACGGGAGAGTTGGAATTTTTTCCCAGTTCTAGAATTAAGAGATGATATTTGTATTTTCGAATGGGCAATGACCATATATATATATATACAAAATATAAATTTTTTTTTTTTTAGTTTTTCCCCATCGGGGAAAACTGAACTCCACGGGAGAGAGAGCTCAGTTTGTTCCCACGAAGCTCCTGCGGGAACTTGATACGTCCCAGCACTCACCAGGAATGACTCACAGCAACGATGACTCATTTTCATCGAGGTTTTCATAAAAGGGAGCGTGAGGTTCCCTGCATCGGTCGATTCTTCGGCGTCGACAAGCCGAAGAAGACAAACGGAAGAGAGGGAATTTTTGGGTTCGCTCTCGACGAGGAACTCAAGATCTCTGTTGCGTTCGATTTCGGAGGCCGATAAATAAATGAGAATTTACGGAGCACAGAGAATCCGTCGAGAAGATAAGAGGACAGACATATGAGAAGCTTTTAAATGGTCTTGGGACTGTACTGGCGAGAAAGTTTACGAGGGGAACTCCATCCAGGCGTTTCTGATCATTACGCGAATCGATAGCGTCGAGCGCGGAAGTTTTTCCGACTCGAATGCCGCAGCAGGACGCGAGAAAACCAACTCGATCTGCTAGCGCCCCAGGAGAGGCTCGGGGTCGCCCCTGGAGAGGCTCGGGGTCGCGACGGAACTTCTTCGCTCGCCGGATGAGGGATTACGGATCGGCTGCCGCTTCGAGAGGAGGTTCCTCGCCCTCATGAACGTTCAAAGGAGGCAACGCAAGGTGGATGTGCTCTCATGAAAACAATCATCTCGAAGAGAAGGGCAGACTTATCTCATGATACGCGAAAGCTCGACCTCGAACTCCGGTCGTTCAAACGGGCCTCTCTCGAACTTTGAACCGTTCGCCATCGCTCTTCTCTTGTGGAAACATTGTTTGCTTGAGTAAATTCTAGATGACAGGGTTGTAGCTCAATCCTGCCATAACTGTTATTTTACTCATAACTGTTGATCTCGTGCACCCTTTGATCTCTCCGTCAGCGCAGGAATTATTTGGATGTTCACCTGAAAATCTCTGCTCTCACTGGAGCTATTTCCATTGTGTAAAGATTGATACGTTCTTAATGGACGTTTGATTCGCTACCAGCATGAGTTCTTGTTCGTTCTTCTCCATTTTCGTTTTCCCGACTTCTTTTTAATGAACGATCACAGCCTCACTCGCGAGCAATGGATATTTTGCATTTTTGTTGGAAAAATAATCATCTATGCACCGTGAAAGTCTCGTGAAAATGGCTGAGGTAGGAGCAGAGACACTTCAAGTAAAAGTGCTTGGTCTTTTTTTCTGCCTTTTGGTGTCTTCGTATCTCGATGCAATGCAGAGCAGACTGTTGGGAATGCGGTCGGGACTGGACACTCGAAATGGCAGTCGTGACGCGTCAGCGATCCGAGGCGAAAGGTCGTCCTGGTGTCGGACCTTCATCCGCGGAACCAGCTTCTGTTTTATTTCTTTTTTTAGGCAAGGGCACGACCGAGATATGGGCTTTTGTGTGAAACGAGCGGAGTGAGTCCCCCGTGACGCCGAGGGGAGACCCGTGTGCCCTTGGAGTATGGCAATTGGGTCGTGTTCCGCCTTTGGCTTTAGAGTGTACTCTAAAGAGAGTATTACTAGAGGCTCCACTCCGCTGGTATCCCATTCATTGACAGGAGCGCAATATAGATGTCGCTGTCGATTCTCCGCCTAGCGTGCGAACATCAAGAACTCCTTCAAAGCTGAGCAGCGGACTCGACGAGACGCGCGTGTTACGATGAGGGATCCCTTCCGGTCGAATCCCCGAACGAGTCGATTCCCGATTCCGCTGTCACGAAGCACGCCTCATGGAAGTGTTCTTGTTAGTTGTTGATAACGAGCCACCAGATGTCTGGGTAATGCTATATTTCGAACCCCTCGGAGTGTCGCCATTACTTACACTCTCTACTGTATGCTTTGGCCCTGCCTTTCCATCTATGGGCTCTGGTAGCGCCTATTACCTTTCTTCAACCCCTTCCGGAGACAAAATTCAACCGTCTCGTATTCCTCTCGGAGAGAATCAACAGGAACGAGATTTGGCATACTTCTTCCTCTCTCACCACGGAATCGCTCCAGCATATTTCAAGTTCTATCGCCCGAGGTTGTGGAGATCACTGAATCTCGTTTTCGGAGAATGTGAATTTCATTCCGTTTTTTTTTCTTTCCCCCCCTCCTTTTTTTTTTTTTCCCCCCCCCCCCCCCCCCCCCTCCACCCTGGGTCGTCACTCCTTGGTCTCTTTCGGAGGAAAGAGACCAACCATAAGAAAGATATTGACTCGTAGATCACGAAAAGTGGCCTTTTGTTGTTTGCGATGCTCCATTTCACCATAAAAATGAAATTAGCTGTCGTTCAATTAGGCTGAGTGCTTGCTCCGGTACTGTCCCCCAGTGTTGGGAAAATCTGCAGAAAATATATCGAAAACTTTTTTTTCGGCGTGCATGCGCGAAATGACAGGCATCCATTTGCATTCATTTCTGCGTCCCTTTTTTTTGGACGTGGGAGACTGCCAGTTGCAGCATGCAATGAATACAGTCACGAAGGCAGATTACGGGAATTCCACAGGGAAAATCCATCAGGAATGACACTGTTGTTCCAAAGTTGAGGAAAAAGTAGACATCGTTGGGGGAAATATTGATTCTTCCCCCGCCCCTTCTCTATCTAAAGCAATCCAAAACACTCGTAAAAAAAAAAGAAATACAGACGCACCTGGAACGCAGAGAGGTATGAGGCCTTCACAATGAAGTCGCTTCCTCCCTGTCTTTCTCGGGGGACTTCCCACTTTTATCGAGCCTTTTATCGTGACTAAGCGCTTCAAATAAGATTACGTGAGAGGCGGCTGAAGTGTGCCACGGGTGTAAACAGCTTGGCGGTGGAATGAGCTTAAAGAGAGCCACGAAAATCTCTGAAGTCATCCTAATGTTCTTCCGTACGGGTCAGAGGGGAGAGGAGTCTTCGTTCATCTCTGGTTCTATGGGAGCTTTTCCAACCGCCGAGGTCGAAAGAGACGTCCATGCAATTTTGACAAGCCGGACTGCCTTCTTGGATTGAATCGTGATTCACTGATGACGTTCCCCTCTCGAGATGAGAGGCCAGCGGAGGCCAGGCTTCTGACGACAGCGCCGAGGCCGCGTGACGGTTCGGGATCGTCCAGCGTGCTCACGTGCCTCGCAGTTCTGAGAAGTCTCAGATGCCTACGCGGCATGTGAAGGTGCGTGAAGGTGCGTGAGGTTTGTTTACCTTGGGCCTCTCCAAATCTCAAGCGCTCCTGCTTTCGTTGTTAGGATACGATACAGAACGTGAATCGGGTGAATGGAGAGCGCCAAGTTTTTTCTTGGAATGGTGTCTTTGTGCTGCCTATAAATCATTTACTCTTTAAATATGCAAAAAGGTCAATATTAAGAAAACGTCTGCACATGAAAGTGCGAAAAAATGGATAGGGTTTGAGGTGCAAATTACTCAAGAACATATTGCCTCGTCTTCTCGAAGAGAGAGGGAAATTTGTGGCGTCGGACCGATCCGAATGGCATCTAACCCGACACCTCGGGCTCGAGAAAGAAATTGTGTTAATTCGGGTCGTAAAGATAGTCTATTATTCTCGGTGAGTCATAAAGATAGATCCATCAGCTAGACTCGGGACATGATTAGGCCCTTCGTAGATGCTTAAGTGAATCAGAACAAACCACTTTTAAAAGACCGATGGACGGAATATTTCCAAGTTGTGAACAGAAACCCACCGAAGTCCTAGATGCAGTAGGGCACAGAGACGACACGAAGTCACGAGTTTCTATCCCAGGAGACTTCCCACACTGTTCGCATTATTCTTTTTATCGCGTCTAAATACTGCGATAAGAGAGAGATAGTCCATGGAGAGCGACATGAAAAGTGGACTAACGACGAAAGTCCACATTCCAAAAGAGGGACGGGGGGCCGTCAAGTGCTTGCAATTACTTTCAAGTACCATGCAGTACTTGCGAATTCTCTTCTGTGCGGTTCAACGAAGGATCTCGAATTTGGGGACGCGCTATGAATGGAGCAACGGAGAATGGGTTTTAGCGTTTCCTTCATTTTTCCCCTAATTTCCTCTGCTGTCCACATTTTCGCCACCCCTGCTTTAAGGGAAACATTCATTTAAAAAAAAATTAGAATAAAGTTATTTTCCTCCCCACGAACGTATATCTATGAATTCACGATATCTTCCTGTAAAATATTTACATAAATACTGCCGCGGGAAATTTTCATTGTGGTGCATGCCTGCATTTACCTTCAACTACGGCCCGCGTGGTTTCAGGAATTCCCTTCCTATTCGAAAAATTTCCAGTCTAAACCCCTCCATATTAAGGGCCCCCCCCCCCTAAAAAATTTATATTAAAATTGGATAAATTAAATTTAACAAATAAATGGTAATAATAATAAGCCAGAAAACAAGCCCTAGCGAAAAACCAAGCAAACCAGGTGCTGATTAACAAACGAGCTGCAATGTCCTCCGTGAGAATGTTACTCTGGCATCCTTGTGTGGAGGTTTCCTTATGCGTTAATGCAGTTGAGAGAGCAGACGCTCTGTCGGGAATGCTGTCGAGACTGGAGACCGAAATGGCCGTGGTGCGCATCGATAATGCGATGTGGAAGGTTCTCCTGATATATGAGGGCGAATCGAATGAATGAAAATGAGCCAACGCGTGCTCATCAAGAAACGTGCACATTTATTTATTTATTTTTTATTTCCATGGGCATTTAGGCATTTGTCCCATCGAGTCACCAGCCTTGTGATGCCTCGGTCGTAGAACGATTGTGGCAACTGGTTCCGAATGTCTGTGACGGCATCCCTCACTGCAGCGTCCGACGTAAAGTGACGTCCCTTCGTGAGCTTCTTCAGCTCCCCAAACGCCTGGAAATCGCGTGGGGACAGGTCCGGGCTATACGGTGGGTGTTTCAACACCTCCTAGCAGAACGATTTCAAGGTCACTTGGGCCTTATGTGGTCTGGCTTTGTCGTGAATGAATATCATTCCATTTTTCAGGAGACCTCGGCGCTTGCCTTTATGGCCTTATGCAACATGGCAAGAGTCTGGCAATATCGTTGGGCATTAACTGTCTCCTCTTGCGATTTCCAAGTGTTTGGGAAGTTGAAGAAGCATGAAGCGACGACACTTTACGTTGGACGTTGCAGTGAAGGATGCCGTCATAGACATTTTGAACCGGTTGCCACAATCGTTCTACGACCCCCATCGCAAGGCTAGTGACTCGATGGGACAAATGCCTAAATGCCCATGGAAATTTAAAATAATAAAGGTTCACGTGTCATGATGAACACGCGTTGGCTCACTTTCATCTGATTCGCCCTTTTACCGTAGTTCGGCATTTTACTCATCAGCGGAACCAGCTCCTGATTTTTTTTGCTTCTTTTTCTTGTTCTTTTAGACAAGGGCACGACGAAGACTTGCACTTTTGAAATGCGGGAAATGAGAGGAGTCTCTCGTGACGCCGATCATACAGGGGAGCCCCGTGTGCCCTGGGGGACGGGAATCGGGTCGTATACTGTCATAGTGCTCCTTTTGCCCTGCCTTTCCATTCTTTCCATCGAGGGTGAGCGAGATTCATACCTGTGGTCGCAGCCGCGTTGGCATCGGCTCCGGCCCGGTGTCGGTGCCCATCCTTTCAGGAAGCCTGTGTTTCCACCGGTTTCCCTCATCTGGCTGAGGATTCGTGGCACACGCCTCCGCGTTCGACAATCCTTCGTCAGTTGCCTTTTGCTCCAGAGTTGTTACCGTGTTGCTAGCTCCTTGGTCTAGATAAGTCCACCTCTAACAGTTAAAAAAAAATTTATGGATCGTGCCGATCTACGGTCGCAATCATATATCTTGCTCCAAGTTCGGGATACGCAGAGACGAACGCGAACTCTCCATGAGGCAAAAGGTACTTTCCTTTACTGCCGTCTTTGGGTAATCTAAATCCTTGCGTCTCCATTTATTCGTGGAGTAAGTTACCCACAGTTGAGAAAGAGTCCATATTGTCGCTAAGATATCTATAATGCGGGACGGTTAAGACGGACGGACTAAAACCGTTGCAGTGCCCGTTTGAAAACTGATGGGGCGACCGGTTGCGTTGCGCCCATAATGAAGTTTCTGATCATTTTGGATTTTCACGTTCGTCCTTCGAAACCTATCACCAGAGTCCCATACGATTTCCATGCGCAGAAGGAACGACAACGATGGACGTAAACCGTTTATTTTATTCGCAAAGAGACAGAATATGAAACTAGAGAGTACCAGCCCAGGTATAGATCTGGCATTGCATTGGCCCCTGTACCACTGGATTTATTATAAATATTTACCGTATCCTGACTTTCCAATTTCGAAATAAATAATAGCTGTCACTGGTACGGCGTAGGACTGGAAAACAACACATGTTCTCGATGTTCTGCGCGTGGAGACGGGAGGACAGTGGGATGTCAGACATAGCATTTCACACGTGCGCCTAGCAACCCTGTCTACGCGGCCGGGAGCAGCCGCTCTCCTCCATTGTTTACTATGGATCCATAAACCGCTAGGGCTGGAAGGGAAGTGGATGCTTTCGTGGAAGACGGACACCCCGACCCAGGTGGAAAGTTGCGCGTGCGCATTGGGTCTTCTTGTACGGTCGCTATGGTTACTGCTGACAGACAGAATGAAAAAAGTGACAACCGAACGCAATATCGTACCAATAGTACCTATGGAAATGCCAGATAGATAGTGAAATGCGAGGGAATCGGATCACTAAACGGACCTCACTTGACCGATCAACGGACGGGCGAGTAGTGTAGATATCCCGAAAATGGGAAGGAGGCGAGGCTGCCTGTCTCCAGCCGTGGAAACCGTTTTATCGCATCCGACTTCCTCGTGTGAGAAGCTTATACCAATGACGGTCGAGAACGTCATGCACGAGCATAAACATCAGTGCCAGGATGCGTTCGTGGAGATCGATGGAGACGGAGAGAGGACAGGGGACGGTGGATATATCCCTAGACGGCGCGAGTGTGGTTGAAAACTTGCTCGACCCCGTCGGGCAGGGAAGCCCGAGGTGCGTCGGTCTGGCGCGTCTGGTCCGCTTTTCGCCCTTTCGCGGTCGAGGCGTCGGTGGGGACTTGCGACTTCTGTCGGGCATCATTTCGAGGGAATCTTGAGCAAACGTTGAATTAGCTCGTGATGTGAGAGGCTGACCCAAAGATCAGAGCATGCCGACTCGACCTGTGAGGGCTCCTCTGGTCTCCTCTGGCCTCCTCCAGCCTCCTCCGGACTCGGCCGGGATCAAGGTACTCCTTTACTGTCGTTTTCTGCGCTCCTCTTTTTTGGAAAAATGACATCCTTGCATCTCGATTTACCGAGACCAATTCGAGGAGGAAGAGTTTTTTGAACAGTCGAGGAAAAGCGTCCAGCTATCGCTAAGATCTGACGCATCGATGTTGGCTTTTAATGAGGGACCAAAACCGTTACGGCGCCGGTTTGACGATTAATGGGGCGACGAGTTGCGTCGTGCCCGGGAGGAAGCCGACGATCATTCTGGACTTTCCTTATCATCGATCGTTCGAAAGATCTCGTCCGCGTTCGATTCCATTTTCATCTGCGGAAAAAATGACAACGATCGATGACTCCTTCTTTCTACTCGTGACGGAAAGGAAAAATGGGAAACGAGTGAGAGTCGGATGTTTCGCACATCGTGCATGAACTCTAGTACGACATTGCGTTTCGGATTAGGTCGCGAGGGAGAGAGAAAAGAAACGGTGAATATATCCCAAGGCTTTGGGAGAAGACTCGCTCTGGAAGCCCCAAGTCGTCGGTCCCGCGCGAGTGCGTCACGACACTCCCAAGTGTATGTGGCTTTCTCTCGAGTCCGGAAGATCGTTGGGTTTATTGGGGTTTATTGGGAGCTGAGCTGTCGCATCGCTCTGGTAAAGAGATGGAAGGGAAAAAAGGAAAAGTGCTTTATCTGCGAAAAATGTTGAAATATAGTATAATTTGATGCAAAATGCATATTTTCTCCTTTAATTGCAGATGGTAACTTTGGGGATTAAGGAAAGAGAAGAACTAGCCTCTGACCACTTTTCCTCTCCTTTAAGAAAACGGCCACAGGAATGTTCACCCTTTCCGTGTGGAGCTCCAGTAAATATTTCGTATTTTCTCGGCGAGTAACAGCCTTAATTTGCCGTCCAACAATTTCTGGTTCCTCGTGTTTCCGTTGTCGAGACGTCGGCCGTTCACTTTTCGTTCGACGTGGATTATAGGTTTCCTATAAGAAATAACTATAGGTTTCCTATAGGACATTTCCGTAAGGGATGCAAGTGTCCCTACCATGGGGAAACCCTTAATCGGTAAATAATTTACACCAAAATGCTGCCCCAATATTAATCCCTGGCGCCTTCTCCGTCGTAATGCCTGAGTTTTGAAACCTAAAAAATCCTCACTGAATCCTATTGGTCAGGAGTCCTATACGACCCTAAAGGGATCCTATAGGTTCTTCGTGTTTCAAAAACCAATAGGAAAGTCTATACGTTTCCTAGAAGAAATAACTATAGGTTTTCTATAGGACATTTCCGTAAGGGACCTTTCGATGTGATGCCGTTTGTGTAAGTCGAGGAAGCAAGAGGCATTATTGTGCCTCATCAGTTTCTACTGTATAATGCGGGACAGTTAAGACGGACGGACTAAAATCGTTGCGTTGTGCCCATAATGAAGTTTCTGATAATTTTGAATTTTCACGTTCGTCCTTCGAAACCTATCACCAGAGTCCCATTCGATTTCCATGTGCAGAAGGAACGACGACGATGGACATAAACCGATTATTTTACTCGCAAAGAGACAGAATATGAAACTAGAGAGTACCAGCCCAGGTATAGATCTGGCATTCCACTGGCTCCTGTACCACTGAATTTTTTATAAGTATTTATTATAAATAAAGACTCCCATTGGAAGCCCAAACTCGTCGGTCCCGCGCGAGTGCGTCACGATTCTCCCATGTGAATGTGGCTTTCTCTCGAGTTCGAAAGATCGTTGGGTTTATTGGAGTCTCTTTTCACGCATTTTCATTGCTGAGAAAGCTGAGCTGTCGCATCGCTCTGGTGAAGCGATGAAAGGAAAAGTACTTTATCGGCGAAAATGCCGAAATAGAGTATAGTTTCATGCAAAATGCATCCTTTCCCCTTTAATTGCAGATGGTAACTTTGGGGATTAAGGAAAGGGAAAAACTAGCCTCTGACCACTTTTTCTCTCTTTTAAGAAGACGGCCACAGGAATGTTCACCCTTTCCGTGTGGAGCTCCAGTAAATATTTCGTATTTTCTCGGCGAGTAACCGCCTTAATTTGCCGTCCAACAATTTCTGGTTCCTCGTGTTTCCGTTGTCGAGACGTCGGCCGTTCACTTTTCGTTCGACGTGGATCTATGGAGCGCCTTCGATGTGAAAAGGTACTAGAAAATCAAAAAGTTCGGTCCATTTCAAGAGATCATTATGAATTTTCACTTCGTTTGCTCGAGGATGCGCCATCCAAGAGGGCGGTGGCCGTCTGAGGATGGAGCGTCAGCTTCAGTCTCCCCTTCCCGGGGGACCACTTCCGTTCCACGAGCGTCGTCAGGGAGGAAGAGATGTTCCTCAATTCCTGCAGGATCGCTTCCAAGATCGCGGAATCGCAGCCTCCTTGCGGATCCATCCTCGGGGCCTTCGAGGTCCCGGGCCGGTCGGAGGACGCGGGTCTCTTCGCTCCGCGCCTCGCCGCGCCGTCGCCCGGCGACTCGCCGGCGTCGTCTGAAGACTCGTCGTCTGCAGCGTCCCCGTCTCCATCGCCCTTTCCCTTCCCTCCTGTGGAAAGGAGAATGAAGTGAGATGAGCGATCCTCAGTCCTCGATGAGCACAATTTCGGGAAACGAGTCTGGGGAAAGCCAATTCCAAATGGATCATTTGACCGCGAAAGCATCAAAATTCACCAGTTTTCTCCGCTACATCGTCTCGAAATCGTATTAAATTCGGTAAGCAGAAGGACTAAGTTGAGATTTGCTGCCAAGCAATGCCTGTACTTCAAACGGGGCCGATGTAGAGGCCATTAACATTTGACACCAGAGCAAAAAAAAAGATACAGTCCAGAAAAAGTAACTTGTAAAACGGCTGCACAAACACTCTCGACCGATCAATTTATTAAGAAGGGGTAATATCGACGTCTTGGAAGCGTAGAACCGCATTTCGTAAGGAGTGAAAAATACATGGTGCCCCACAAGTTAATAGTCCCAATTAACACTGTTATATACGTACTGTATAAAAAAAAGTGTTGTTATATACTGTAAACCACTGTTATATTCAGTACGCACTACATATAACACTGTTTTCAACTCTGTATGTACAGGTAATAGTGGTAAATATCTATTGGGTTTGTTTCTACCAATTCAATATTAATTGGGACAACTAACTTTTTGGGGCACCCTGTACAGTCAAAATCTACCAAGAATAGAGGAGGAATAGAAGCTTCTAACAAATTAGGAAAAGGGCAAAATAAATAGCAATTACTTGCGAAGACACGTGAGATTATAAAAGTAAGACGTAAGGGGATAGAAACGGGTAAGAGGTCAAAACACACGAATTGAGTTTGTTTCACGAAAGAAACAAACGAAGGGAAGACTAAGGAAAAAAAAATGGGTGGGTGCAAGGGCATGGGAGGAGGGAGGGAAGTTGAGAGGAAATTCAGGGCCGCTTTTTCAACATTCCAGAAAGTTTCACGTTCGCCCTTGTGAAGGACGTTTCGATCGTCCATAAGTTTCAATGGTGTTTCGGTGTCTCGGTCTATTAAAGTGAATTCCCGTGGGTACCTTCCAATTACTTTGTGTGTTGAGTGCCGCTTTGCCATTCATTGATTCCGCGCATCCACGTGGAAGACGACAGATTTTTTTATCCTGTTCCGTCCATATCGCTGAAATTCTTGCCTTTTTTTGCCAAAGGCGAAAGCCGAAAGAAAGGGAAATTGGGCAAACCGATGCATCAAATATTTTGTTTGTTTTTTTTTTTTAAGTTTCGATTCAAACTTTTGAAAGGTTTTTCTCCTGGATTCCCCCTGTGGGAATCGTGACTCTTGTGTCAAATTAGGATTTGATCGAGTCCGTGCATTTCTTAAGCAACGCAAGAAGCCATTTCTCAGTTACTTTCGAACTGGGAATTGGCCTTATTTGCAATCTTTGACCTTGGGAATCTTTGCACTCTTTGAACCACCGTGTGGGAAAAAAAAGACGAAGGGCTGAACTTTGCATCATCTGATGGTTCGGTTAAAGGGCTTTCAATTATACAAGAGCGAATGTGTCTTTGTTGCATGCGTTGAATGTGTCTTTGTTGCTCACAATGTATATATTTTTTTTAAAGGTCTTCAAGTGTGGCAATGGGTCTTCGCCTAACAATCTCAGAATTCAACGAAATTCATCATGCTGAAGGATGGCCTCAAGAAAGTGAAAGAACAATGATCATCAAACACGAGTGGACACGGAGTGTTCCCCATTCGGACCCGGTAAGAAAAAAAATCACCCCTTGCCCTCAGATGGTAGCTGAATTCCTTTTCGTTCTTGATGACTCAAATTAAAGCGGAAATAGTACGATCAAGATAAATTTAAAATTCCCAGTTTCTAAAATTTTTCCTTTCAAAAGAAAAATAGTTTAATTTGTGGAGAGAATAACGCCGGGAGGAAACAGACGAAATTAAGTCGCTATCATATCGCCTGAAGATGCATATAAATATTTAAATGCACGAATTCACTCCAATGCAAATTTTTCAAAGTTGTCACGATTCGCACTCGATGAATCGTGGAGACAAACTCTCCATGAAGTATTAAGCCAAATATAAATAATAAAAAGTTGTACAATGTTTGATTTTCCTTTCTTTTAGCTTTGATTTCAGCTACGAACATATTTTCAAGGGCAAAAAGCAAGGAGGTTGTGCATAGGAGGCCATTTTTGCCCAGGGTTCAAATTGCAAAGATTATTAGCTCCAGTTCCAATTTTAGGCGTGCGATATCAACTGGTTCCAATTTCCAATGTCGTTCTTCCGTCTGCAGATTTCATCGAAATTTTGAAACGGTTAGGCCTGAAATATTTGATACTTTGGTGCACGTGAGGCGGAAGGACCCACGCGAAAGACTTATTTCACACGTTAGCCGAGTTTTGGATTTTGCAAAGGAAATTTTGCATTTCGAATGCACTCACCGGCAGAGGATCCTGGATCCCCCGGGAGGATGTCGCCTCTGGCGCTTCCGCACAACTCGAGGACTCGGGTCTCCCTGGTGGAGAGCGGTTCGCCGTTTTTCTGTCGTTTCTCGGCGGACTGCAGCATTCGCTTGAACTTTTCCCGGATCTCCTCCCCCGTTCTCCTGATGTTCGTCACGTTGGCCATGCTGTCCGCGACGGCTTCCCACGCCTTTCTTTGGATCGTTCGCGGGGATGAATCCGTGATGGACACCAGAGGTTTCCCCGCGGTTTTCCCCACTTCCTCCACGAGCACCTTGCATTCATCTTCGCTGAACGCCTTCGCGCGCTGAGACGCTCTGGGCATTTCTCGATTCCCGAACAGATTCGCAACAGATCTGCGAAATGGGCTTGCGCCGGGTGTGGTGAGTATGGCGCGACTGGAACTACGAGGATGCGATAAGGACCGAACGATAAAGCTTGAGGGGGACAAGGTAGGCCGGGGATCCTCTTACTTTGACTCACTGTGTTACCTACTCGTGAGAGCCCTCTTAGCGAGAATCACCATATTCGATAAGCAGGCTTGACGCAGTTTGAAAGGCGTTTCATCGTTTCATCAATGTAGAGAAACAACTGAGCTCTAGCCAGCAGTTGAATGCGTCGGAGATAACCTCGACTCATTCCACGTCTTAGATCGAATGTCAGGATTTACTACATCGTGAAATAAGCCGCTGCGTCATCGGTCCCGTTCATCTGTGAAAGGAAATTTAAAATAATGGTATCAATAATTTTGGATTTTCATCCATTTCCAAAGGTTGCATCTCGTGTATCGACAGATTTAAAGGTGCAAGATTTCGGTAAATAAATTATTTGCGATGATATTACATTACTCCATGCGAGTAGTTCAGAGGAAAAAAGATGATGGAAGTACTTGAAGTACTTCCATTGTAGAGCACCAGGAATTCTCAGGAGGCGCGAACTCCTTTGCCCCCAGCGCGTTGTATTCACCAGAGCTCCAGTCCAGATGGCATTGTCTTTTAATTTTGCGAAACTTATTCTATCTCATTTGTTAACGCACGTGATTTCACCGTGTTTTCTGCATGTCCGCATTTACACACCTCTCTGGAAAAGGTGGACTCGATTGCACTCAAAGTTAATCAGCACTCAAGCTGTCGGGTTCAACCCATAATAATCCTCTCTAGCTCGATCGTTGGAGAGCGACTCCACCCATCTGGAAGAGACGTGTGGGGAAGGGGATTCGCATGGGACGGGCCGGGGTGGCTTCGACCTCCCATTTTGCTGCCTTCCACTTCTTCCCGCTTTCTTTGAGAGCTCGCTGCTTCGTTGAACCGTTCGCGGATGACAATTTTCCCGATGTTCGTGAGTTTTGTTGAAGTATTCCGATGCGGCTATTACTTCGAACAGCTTTCCCCAAGATGCAAATGCCTTCGGTCGTATTTGAGATGCCGTGTCTCAGACTTCGGTCTGGGTCGCATCTGTCCTTCGCCGACGGAAGATGCCATCTCCGTCGATCAGTATGCAATCGACGAAAAGCCCTCAGTCTCGAATCGCGTTTTCGCCTCGAGGTACTGAAGAGACGGACGGGATGGGTGAGGCAGGCTTCGTGTCGGTGCAACGGTCCTTTCTGGAGATTTACTTTTTATTACTCTTTTATGATGGAGGGATGGGGGTGGCATTTCTTTTTTAAAGTGAGACAGCGATTCAACCTCATTTGAGACCTCGGTTGTCTGCGAATATGAACGTACCTTTTTCTGGCCATTGGCGCCAACTTACGGAACAGTTTCACACGCGTAAAAAGTGTCCGAAAATCAGATTCACGGTTTTCTTTCCGTGTAAATCAATATGCAAGCCATCACCGCAACGATTAAATACCTCCAACAAAAAAAGAATTTTAGGTTTTCTTTTTTTCCTTTCTTCCGTTTTTGTTGCTTGTAATGAGAAATTAAATTACTTAAAATATTCATGCGCCAGTGAGTTAAAAGAGACACGAGACAACATTTTTCTCACCACGAGGAAGAAATGGGAGCAATGGGTTCCATTTGTTGCTCGGAAAGCTTGAAACTCCAGAAAATCCGCCTCAAGGTCGGAAGTTTCATGCTATTTGTAAGAAGGCTCTTCTTGACTGTCAATATGGCTTGTATTTCTTTGCACGGCAGGCCTTATCACGGCCATATTTGCTCATCCTGTCTCTTCTTTTTTTTTTAAATCTCGGCAAAATTCGATGGACATTTATCTCTCTGTGATACCAGATATGAATTTATTGTCTACAAAGGAAAAGACCCCAGAAAGTATGCATGAAATAATTCTGGAATTCTTGCTTGGACTATGAAAGAAAACCGGTCGAAGGTCAGCATGAAGAAATGAAAATCACCGTAACAGTTGCGTCTTGGATAACACGAACAGGTTTTTAGTTGTCTGTTGGGCAGCCTAAGCAGGAGTTCGATATTAGGAAGCGAAAGAGCCAGAACGCGACAAGGTTCGGTCCATTTAAGATGGCAATGAATTTGACCCTATTTGGTCCCGTGCATGATGGGGCCACCCTGGAAGACGACACGACTTGAATCATTTTCTTATTTTTGGATTCACGGGGGACTCCAATCCAGCAGCTTCGTCAAGGACAAAAAGATGCTCTCAATATCCTCCAGGGTTGCCTCTAGCATCTCTTCCAACGACTCGGAGCCTTCCATTTCCGTTTCTCCGCGATCCGTCCTTAGGGCCTTCGACGCACTGGGCGGGGGAGACCGGGCTCGCCTTTTCAGACCGCGTCCTTCACCCGTGGAGGCAACGGCCCGACTGGTCTCTCCTGCGGGGATGGAGGAAGAAGCGGGGTTGAGCACTTTTCAGTCTGAGCGCGCAGCGGAAGTTCTCCTCTAGGCCACTAGATGGAAGTATTGGGTTCTCACATTTCTCAAAGGGCACAAAAGTGCCCTCCCCTTACCCAAGGAATAATCTCTCACAAGAGAGTTTTGTACGTCCCCAAATGTCTCGCCTTGAATCATTGTAGCAATCAATAAACTTCGACAGTTCCTTATTTTTCATCCCCATCTTCCATTTATAATCATGGAGTCCCGTGAAGAAATATACATTTATTCCCATTCAAAACCACCTACGACACCAAGTGGATACTATCCAGATTGAGTTTCAGTAAAGAAACGTGCTCGATGTTCCTGTCGTATTTTTCATTATGTCAAGATTATATGACTACTTCTTTCTACTGAAGGAAGTAGACGTGCAATCCAGCGATACTCGGGGGAGGGGCTATAAATTTTAGAGATCCCCACGCTACTGGTATTAATAATGCATGTGTCCCTACCATAGGAAAACCCCTAATCGTTTTTTTTTCCTTTTCACCGAAAAGCTGCGCCAATATTAACCCCGGTCGCCTTTTCCGTAGTAATGCCTGGGTTTTGCAACCCAAAATATCCTCCCCGGATCATATAGGTCAGGAGACCCATAAGACCCTATTGGGATCCTATAGGTTTTTCGTGTTTCAAAAACCAATAGGAAAGTCTATAGGTTTCCTATAAGAAATAACTATAGGTTTCCTATCGGACATTTCCGTAANAATAAATTATTTGCGATGATATTACATTACTCCATGCGAGTAGTTCAGAGGAAAAAAGATGATGGAAGTACTTGAAGTACTTCCATTGTAGAGCACCAGGAATTCTCAGGAGGCGCGAACTCCTTTGCCCCCAGCGCGTTGTATTCACCAGAGCTCCAGTCCAGATGGCATTGTCTTTTAATTTTGCGAAACTTATTCTATCTCATTTGTTAACGCACGTGATTTCACCGTGTTTTCTGCATGTCCGCATTTACACACCTCTCTGGAAAAGGTGGACTCGATTGCACTCAAAGTTAATCAGCACTCAAGCTGTCGGGTTCAACCCATAATAATCCTCTCTAGCTCGATCGTTGGAGAGCGACTCCGCCCATCTGGAAGAGACGTGAGGGGAAGGGGATTCGCGTGGGACGGGCCGGGGCGCCTTCGACCTCCCTTTTTGCTGCCTTCCACTTCTTCCCGATTTCTTTGAGAGCTCGCTGCTTCGCTGAACCGTTCGCTGATGACAATTTTCCCGATGTTCGTGAGTTTTGTTGAAGTATTCCGATGCGGCTATTACTTCGAACGGCTTTCCCCAAGATGCAGATGCCTTCGGTCGTACTTGAGACTTGAGCTGTGTCTCAGACTTCGGCCTGGGTCGCATCTGTCCTTCGCCGATGGAAGATGCCATCTCCGTTGATCAGAGTACAATTGGCGAAATGCCCGCAGTCTCGAATCGCGTTTTCGCCTCGAGGTGCTGAAGAGACGGACGATACGGGTGAGGCAGGCTTCGTGTCGGTGCAACGGTCCTTTCTCGAGTTTTACTTTTTATTACTCATGTATGGTGGAGGGATGGGGGTAGGGGTGGGGGAAGGGGTGGGATTTGTCTTTTGAAGTGAGACAGCGATTCAACCTCATTTGAGACTTCGGTTGTCTGCGAATATGAACGTACCTTTTCCTGGCCATTGGCGCCAACTTACGGAACAGTTTCACATACGTAAAAAGTGTCCGAAAATCAAATTCACGGTTTTCTTTCTATGTCAATCAATATGCAAGGCATCACCGCAACGATTAAATGTCTCCAACAAAAAAAGAAACATAAGGTTTTCTTTTTTTCCTTTCTTCCGTTTTTGTTGCTTGTAATGAGAAATTAAAATTACTCAAAATATTCATGCGCCAGTGAGTTAAAAGAAACACGAGACATCATTTTTTTCACCACGAGGAAGAAATGGGAGTAATAGGTTCCATCTGTTGCTCGGAAAGCACAGCCTGAAACTCGAGAAAATCCGCCTCAAGTTCGGAAAGGTCGTGCTATTTGTAAGAAGGCTTTTCTCGACTGTCGATATGGCTTGTATTTCTTTGCACAAGGCAGGCCTCATCACGGCCATATTTGCTCATACTGTCTCTTCTTTTTTTTTAATCTCGGCAAAATTCGATTGACTGTTATCTCTCTGTGATACCAGATATGATTTTATTGTCTACAAAGGAAAATACCCCAGAAAGTATGCAAGAAACATATCTGGAATTCTTGCTTGGACTATGAAAGGAAACCGGTCGAAGGTCAGCATGAAAAAATGAAAATCACTGTAACAGTTGCATCTTGGATAACACGAACAGGTTTTTAGTTGTCTGTTAGGCAGCGTAAGCAGGAGTTCGATATTAGGAAGCGAAAGAGCCAGAACGCGACAAGGTTCGTTCCATTCAAGATGGCAATGAATTTGGCACTATTTGGTACCTTGCATGATGCCACCATGCATGCAAGTTAGGAAATCAGGCCACCCAGGAGGACTACACGACTTGAATCATTTTCTTATTTTTGGATTCACGGGGAACTCCGATCCACCAGCTTCGTCAAGGACGAAGAAATGCTCTCAAAATCCTCCAAGGTTGCCTCTAACATCTCTTCCAACGACTCGGAGTCTTCCATTTCCGCTTCTCCGCGATCTTTCCTTGGGGCCTTCGACGCACTGGGCGGGGGAGACCGGGCTCGCCTTTTCAGACCGCGTCCTTCACCCGCGGAGGCAACGGCCCGACTGGTCTCTCCTGCGGGGATAGAGGAAGGAGCGGGGGTGAGCACTTTTCAGTCTGAGCGCGCTGCGGAAGTTCATCATGGGAATGTTGATGCAGTGGTGTGGATGCACTCACCGGCAGTGTCAGGAGACCGAGCTGGGGCGGATTCTGAGTCATCAGGAACGCGTTTCGTAGCCCCTCCGTTTCCACAAATTTGAAGAATTTTTAACTCTCTGGAGGTGAGCGGTTCGCCGTTTCTCTGTCGTTTCTCTGCGGACTGCCTCATTCTTTTGAACTCGTGCCACACTTGGTAGCCCGTCCTGCCGACGTTCGTCACACGTGCCATGCGAACTGCTATGGCATCCCAGGTCTTTTTCTGCTCTTCCCGCAGGGAAGCACGCGTGAGAGACACCGACACATTTCCATAGTCATTCTCCACTTCCTGCACAAGCGCGTCGCACTCGACCTCGTCGAAGGATTTTGTGCGTGGAGACCGCTTGGGCATGCTCGATGTCCGGCAGGACGTGCACCAACGGCCTCGCTGCTCTTCGTTCGAGGCGGGTCTGAGTGTGAAGCGGTCGATTCTAGTCCGTGAGAGGCGATAAGGACCAACATGACTAACGAACGAGGCGCGGATCGATGGATTTCCTGGTTCTTTTACTCTCGGCTTTATTTTTCATCCCTTACGAAAATGTCTTATAGGATTCCCATATATTCCTAAAGGAATATATGGGATTCCTATAAGAATCCTATAGGAACCTAAAGGAATCCTATAGGATCCTATATGCCCCATAGAGATCAGTTTGGGATCTATAGAGGTTTTCCCATGGTAGGGACACTTGCATTAGTAATACTTCGACAGTTGCTTATTTGTCATCCCCATCTTCCAGATAGAATCATGGAGTCCCGTGAAGAAATATGCCCTTATTCCTTTTGAAACCCACGTACGAAACTTAGTTGCCTCTATCCAAAAGGAGTTTCAGTACAGAGACGTGCTCGCAGGTTCTGTCTTTTCTTTCCTTAGGTCGAGAGAAGAATATTACTTCTTCTTACGGAAGGAAGTAGACGTGCAATCCAGCCACACATGTGCGGCAGGGCCATAAATTATGCAGACCCCCACATTACTGGTATTAATAATGCATGTGTCTCTACCACAGAGAAGCCCCTAATCGGTTTTGATTTACACCGAAATGCTGCGCCATTATTAACCCCGGTCGCCTTTTCCGTCGTAATGCATGGGTTTCGAAGCCAAAATATCTTCCCTGAATCCTATAGGTCAGGAGTCCTATAAGACCCTATAGGGATCCTATATTATCCTAAAGGATCCTATGGGTTTTTCGTGTTTCAAAAACCTATAGGAAAGTCTATAGGTTTCCTATAGGACATTTCCGTAAGGGATGAGAACTCTCTGCTTTGTAGAACGGTGTGCGTATAAGTTCCATCGTAGCTGCACGCGTGTTTCTGAGAGATTCTATTTCGGAAATTCAGACGCGTCAGAAAGTGGCTCGATTCGTCTAGCGAGTTGAGTGAAATGTAAGTTGGTTCTGTGACATCGCCGAATGTCCTCATTCTCCTCTCGTCCGGTCTATCGACGCAAAATAGAAGGAAAAATTTCACCAATCGATTTGGCAAATCCATGTACGCCACCAAGTTTCACGCTTCGTGGAAACAAATCGACGGGCGTGTATTTTCAACTCGAGAACGGCACGGAGTTAACAGAAGAGGGGCCACGTGACGAGGAGAAAATGGATGGACGGAACCCACAATCCAAGTCCTTTTCGGTAACTCCTTACGAAAATGTCTTATAGAATTCTTATAGGGACATAGAGGAATCCTATAGGTTCCCATAGGGTTCAGTTTGGGACCTATATGGTTCCCTATGGAACTTATAGAGTTCCCTATAGAACCTATAGGGTTCCCCATAGGGCCTAAAGGGTTCCTTGTAGGACCCGTAGGGTTCGCTATAGGACCTATAGGATTCTCTATAGGGACAATAGGGTTCCCTACAGGGCCTATACGGAACCCTATGAGCCTATGGGGTTCCGTTTGAAGTTATCCTTTCGGCCTCGATGGAGGTATTGGGTTCTCGCATTTCTCATAGGACACAAAAGTGCCCTCCCATGGAATGATCTCTTAAAAGAGAGTTTGTAGATCCCCAAAGGTCTCGCCTTGCCTCATGGTAGCAATCAATCAACTTGAATACTTCCTTATTTGTCATCCCCATCTTCCAGATGGAATCATGGAGTCCAGGCCAGAAATTTGCCCATATTCCCTTTGAAAACCACGTACGAGAGAAAGTAGGCTTCATTCGAAAGGTGTTTCAGTGAAGAGACGTGCTCGCCGGTTCTGTCTTCTGTTTCCTTAGGTCGAGAGATTTATGATACTTCACGCTACCCAAGGAAGTGGATGGGCAATCCAGCGACATATGTGAGCCGGGACCATAAATTATGCAGACGTGGGCAGTGCTGGTATTACTAATGCAAGTGTCCCTACCATGGGAAAACCTCTAATCGGTAAATTATTTACACCAAAATGCTGCGCCAATATTAATCCCGGTCGCCTTTCCGTCGTAATGCCTGAGTTTCGAAACCCAAAAAATCCTCACTGAATCCTACAGGTTAGGAGTCCTATACACCCCTTAAGTGATCCTAATTTTTTTCGTGTTTCAAAAACCTATAGGAAAGTCTATATGTTTCCTTTAAGAAATAACTATAGGTTTCCTGTAGGACATTTCCGTAAGGATCCTTCGATGTGAAGCCGTTTGGATAAGTCGAGGAAGCAAGAGGCATTATTGTGTCTCATCAGTTTCTAGGGTACATGGCCGGTCGAGAATCTATTCCCAGTGCGACAATCAAACGAGGTCCAGATCGATATCCTCCTTCGCACGTGCTGCCTTCTCTCAACCTTTTTTCTTCTTTTAGAGCTAACTTCCTGAGGAAGCGGATGTTTATTCGGGCTAGGGATGACCTCCGGATCGCGACACACTCCACAGTTGTGACTCGCGTGAGATCGGCAGCGTCATACAGGGTTGTCCGGGTCAAGTGTAACAAACAAAGCTGCAATTTTCTTAGAAACAGTGTGTTTTATTGATTTGAAATTTGCACAGCATGTTCCTGACATAACCAGACATGACGAAAGTTTCACTCTAATTGGCTACCTTAGGCCTTAGTTATGGCCTTCAACCTCTTCTCAAAATTGTTGACGCTGTTCCTCACCACCTTCTTTGAAGTTTCGCTCTAAATACGAACCAAATCTTATCTGAGATGATCCCGATCCCAGCCCATGGGAGCAGGGCGTCCTGCCGGATGGATTTCATGTAGACGTTGTTGTTGATTTTGATTCCCTCGGGAACGAAGACCTTGTTGGTGACGGCCGCGCACACCATGTCCATAACTGAAGCCGATTTCTCGGAGCGGAACACTATTCCAGTACGGTTGGATATCTCCTCTCGAATTCGTGCCAAAACCCGATCATTGTGCCTGTTGTGGACTACCTGCACCGAGAATAACTTCTCGCTCGAGAAGTCGATGTTGAGGGCCGAACCATACTTGAGCCCTCCAGCATCTGACGACTTCGGGACGGTCTCTTGGTGGCTCTACCGAGGAACTGTCTCTTCTGGTGTCGGCAGGAGGTGAACCCTAGATCGTTCTCGACCGTCGTCATCGTCGACCTCGAGACATTCATCTTCTTCGCCATCTTCCTGAGGGAACTGTTGGGATTGCGCCAGATCCAGAGCCTGACTCGGTCGACCGAGTTATTCGTTTTCGTCGTATTCCTGCTGCCTCCAGATCGTTTGCCAGTAGAGCCTGTCTCGAGGTATCCATCCGATATCCTTTTGATAAAGGCTCAAATTCAACTTTTTGTCCCCTTTTCAATTTCCCGATCTTTTCATGGCCTGTTCGTGCAGTTCTACGACTAACGACCGCCTGGCCTCGGTCGCCATTTTCTCCGCTGGTGTTCAAACCATTGTCAAATTCAAGACGGGATTAAACAGCAGGAATGTAAAATTCCAACGAGTGACATTTGAACCACAGGAGTCAAGTATGGTTAGGGTAAGTCTCTGCAAGGAATTTATGAGAATTCGGGAAAAGGTCTGGGGGAACATGCGATGCGCTGTTCTTTCTCCGGGAAAGGTCAGTTGAGGTCAACTGGGAACGGTCAGTTGAGGGGTAAGGCGTCGTGGTTTTGCTGAGCCCAAACTTTTTTTTTGCAATTGCTACTAGAGAAGAACATAATAATAGCTTTTCTAAAAAAAAGTACATATTGTTATTATATATCACATAGGTCTTTCGGTGCATCTGACCCTCTGCGTCCCATCCAAACCCCCTCAAAAGTATGAAGAATTAATCATGATTCTAACGCGATGCTAAAGTCATAATTGCTCTAATGACAATGATTAAAAAAAAAGGGGGGGGGGGAAACGAAAATCACCCGGACGATTTCGTCCTCGACGACAGGGACACCATGTCGAGGCTTTTAAAGTCTAAAAAAAAAAATAAAAATAAAAAATAAACAAATAAACCGTGAGGCTAAGGCAGTTTCAACAGAAATGGACTTCCTCCGTATCCGCCGAATCCGAGTGCTCGTCCTCGCGGTTGGCCAAGGACGAAGAGATCCGTCTCGTTTCGCGCAGGATCGCTCTTTGGATTTTCAGCATCTGCATTAGCAGCTTCGTTTCTTGTGGGACTTCTCCGTTCCGCGACTTCGCGTCCGAATCGTCGGGAGGGTGAGGGGAGGCGCGCCTCTTCCGTCCGCGTCTTCCTTCGCCGGACGACTCGGGAGGGTTTCCGTCTTCGCCGTCTCTTCTATTCCCGCCAGCTGCTGAAGTGAGATTTATGTATTTCATTTACGGAGTCTCGGGTGCAGATGCGTTCGATCCGTGGGGAACGCGAGAGACACCCGCTGGACTCATTCTGCATTCAGGACATATGAGTGATTTCGTCCAGCGAAGGCACTCACCGGCAGAAGAGCACGATGGTTGTTCAGAGGAAGATCCTGGATCCCCGGCTGGAATCGTATCTTGTTTGGCGCTTCCGCACAACTCGAGGACTCGGGTCTCCCTGCTGGAGAGCGGTTCGCCGTTTTTCTGTCGTTTCTCGGCGGATTGCAGCATTCGCTTGAACTTTTCTTGGATCTCCTCCCCCGTTCTCCTGATGCTCGTCACGTTGGCCATGCTGTCCGCGACGGCTTCCCACGCCTTTCTTTGGATCGTTCGCGGGGATGAATCCGTGATGGATACCAAGGGTTTCCCCGCGGTTTTCCCCACTTCCTCCACGAGCACGTTGCATTCATCTTCGCTGAACGCCTTCACGCGTTGAGACGCTCTGGGCATTTCTCGATTCCCGAACTGATTCGCACCTCACTCGCTGCACCCAGCACGAGAGACTCGGGTCGGTGAGTGTGACGCGGCTCATACCCCACTGCAACGAGCGGCGAGGATGCGATAAGGACCCTTAAGATAAAACTACGGCTACGAGGGAACGAGGTTGCCCGGAGATCCTCTCGCTGTTCTGCCTACTCATGGGAGTCCTCTTTCTGGGAACCATAATAAATGATAAGCGGGTTTGACGCAATTTGAAACGTGCTCGATCGTTTGAACAGGCGTGGCTGCCAGCCATCCCGGCTGGGGGAGACTCGAATCGAACGGAGGAAATGCTCAGAACTGCATCTATTTTCAGCAAAATTACGGATGGACTGAGACACCCTGCGATCTTGAACTCATTCTCTCAACTATATGTGCCGTGGGGGGACTTATTCGTGAAATCTCAATCCGGGAAACAGACTGAAATTGCTGTCTCTAACGTCCAGATCAGCGTTCGCCCGGGACGTGTGCTTGTGTGGTGTGGTTCGCTTTCTAGGCCTTTAAATTACGAGAAATAATTATTTGTTGGAATCGATCGAATATTTTTATGATTAAATTATTGAATACGGTTAACTAGGATCCAAAATTAAAACCTATCGCCCACATGCTTAGTTTCAAATCGTCTTCAATTCCTCAATCATTCGATTCGTCAATTAAGTCATACGCTCCGATGTTGCCTAACGGGTTCCGGACGTTCTGGGGAACATGGGCGCCATCTACAGTGTACTTCTGAGTCATGGTTTGGTTATCGTGGTTTGGTTTGGTCGTACAAGTTTAAACGTCTGGACAAGTATGGTATATGCAGCAAACGTCTGCCAGTCTGACGAGGTCCACGACCTGCAAGTACCTCTGCCTCTACAAAAGCCGGAAACGAGGCAGACGGGAGCCCATTCCGCCATGGACGCAGACCCAGCCGCTTGGAATCCCATCTCGCCGCTTGGAATCCCATATCGCCGCTCTAAATCCCATATCGCCTCGGCCCCACCCAGCAAGGACGCTTGCTGTGGCTGCACCGACCGAGAGCACGAGAGTCCGACTGAACTTTCGATCGGAACGCCCGTGAGTCTGAGTTCGTGTCTGCCTCGTTGGGATGCTTGGGGTCCGCGACGCCTCGCCCCTTCGCTTTCTCCCTCGTGGATGCCGTCTCTCTGTTGAGGCAAGATGGCGTCGGTCCGTGTATGCGTGGGCTTGGTCCTTGAAGGGAGTTTGCCACTTTTCAAACATCCTCTGTGTTTTTGGGTCACTTTCACGATGTCGCAACTCTTATGGTCTGCAGTTCAATAGGAGCACCTTTGGATTCGGTTCGTCGTTCCGCAGAAAAATTTTGTTACCATTGACGTTGACGAGGATTTCTACGAGAAAATACATGGAATTGGGGTTGGTATGAGGATGAACGGTTTCGTTATGTCAGGATCAGGTTTCTGCCTCCTCTTTCGAGCCCATATCTCCATCGTTAATCCGTAGATTGACGTGGCATGACCTGCGTTTCGATATGATAGTGTGTAACTAGAGGCTCCACTCCGCTCGAATCCCATTCATTGACAGAGTCGCAACAGCGGACCGGACGAGACACGCGTGATACGTTGAGGGATCTAGTTACACTCTCTACTCCATGGTTCAGACTGTTCTCTGCAAATTGTTCGTATATACAGGGTCGTGCAAAAGTTCCCGTACACTTTGATTGGCGCTTCGATTCTTTTTAGGCGTCATAGCTCCAGAGAGAAAAATTCAAATAAAGAATGAAATTGACTATAATGAAAAGATTTCGTATGAAAAATATCCGTAGAATTAAAAAAAACCCACACATTAGAATCGCCAAAAATCCGTTGATTAGTGAAAAATTTAGATTTTCAAAATGTAAGCCCTTACGAAAATGTCTTATAGGATTCCTATATATTCCTTTATATTCCTTTAGGAATATATAGGAATC
>CAJPEV010001746.1:6201-58524 GCA_905338385.1 Darwinula stevensoni | reverse complement strand
CGGGTGGGAGGGAGAGGGGGGCGAGGGGAGGGTCTTGACCCCCCTGGGCGCATCAAGGCGCAATGGGTGCAAAAGAAGTTGGAGAACCACGGAGCTAGACGAATCGAGTTTCGAGCTTGTAAAACGAGGCAGAGCAAAGAAAAAGTTGGAAAACGCTCGAGGCATGATGAAAGAGATTTCACGGATGAAATCCTTTCCTTCCTTCCTTTCTTTCTCCAACGTTTAACCCGACCAAATGAATCGGATCGATCGGTCAGTTGGGTGGAAGCAGGTGAGAACATCCACCATGACGCAATCGCCATGGGACCAGGTGGATCCAGCGCGGTACAGGTGGAACAGGTGGTACATTCTATAGCATTTCCGAAAGACCGTGAAATTTGACTCGAGTCTCTTCGACGCGATTCAAACCCAAGTAGCATGAAACGTCGAAACAACATGGATTCGATGTCGATTCAACGTCTGGACGTTGACACAACCTTGAATCCATGTTGATTCAACCGTGTTGATTAGTCTGCATCTAATTAATGAACTCGTATATCTTCATGATGAGGCTGTAACAAACTGAAATGACACGACTCGATATCGATTTCCTCGATTGTCACGAAAGCCTTTGTCTCGATGCGAAACGACGAGGGGAACGGTTCCGGATCTCTTCCGATCTGCTTCATCCCTCATGAACTTTAATCTACCCTCTCTGACGTCTGAAAGAGAATTTTTTTAAGCAGCTCTGCTGCATCCCACCCATCCAGTGACGTCACGTTCGCTTCTTCGGCGCTCTGGCAGTTTCCTACGTTCGGCTGGCAGCTGCTTGCCCGAGAGTGACGTCGTTCCACGTGCACCGGCCACCCGCAAGAACCTCGTTTCGGCGGTTCGTACACTCTTCGAAAAAGGGGAGCGATATTTCTCAAAAAAGAGAGTAAAATCGCTAACTCCAATTTCACTCCCATTTCACTCTGGGAAAGGAGGGAATTTGCTCTCCTCCTCCGTGAATAAAAATGCTCCCCTCAGAAGGAGATGGGGATATCATGCAAATACGCAAATCCTCATCCTCATCCACCCTGTGCCACTTTCGTTCTCGATTTTGTCAGTATAGGCGTTGACCTACCTCTGAATGTACTGATTACAGTACATGTCAGAGGATGGACCTCGTACCATGAAGTGTCCGGGATATCAGTTTTTCATTTCCTCGTTCTCTCATCAAGTAGAGGAAATAGTAGAAATTGAGCTCATGGACACCCCTTAAGTATTCGAGATCTCCTATGCGGATGGAACCCTTGTGAGCTTCTAAAGGATTCTCTGCTTGTTTATCGCCTTGAGTATTATTGTCTTGAATATGTGGATAACAAAGATGACGTGTCCGTGTTTATTGATTCCTATAATGAGATTAGACAAGAGGCACTAAACAATCCTGCGAGGGATGATTCCAGGGAAAGAGGGAAGAGAACTTTTGTGCACTGTGCGAAAAATGAGATCTTTACCTCCATCTAGTGGCCTGGCAAGGAACTTCAAGGTGTTCACTTCAATACGAGCGTTTCAATACGAGCGATGAGGGAGCATTTGGTGAGTAATACAAGAGTATATTTAAAAAGCTCACAGTGTGCTCACTTTTTACTCCCTAAACGCTTGGAATTTTCTAAGAGTGTATCCTCGGTCTGGTTCTCTCGGTCCTTGCCCAAAAGTGAGGGTGGTAAACGCCTTTAAATGCGAAAATTTCACTTTCTTCGCTCCTCCTGCTCGTCCCGCCCACCCGAACGCCGCTCCTGCGATCGCTGTAAGAGGAGTGTACTGTACATTAGCCGACCGTTAATCCAGTTTTCTTGCATCACTCCCCACATCTTCTCTCGAAGTACGTCTTTTCGAGGTCCACAAAACACACGTAAACCTCTTTGGCGATGCCTCTCGAGAATCTGGTGAAGAACGAAGTCTTCGCGGGTGGTACCGCGCTGCGAGCGAAAAATCCACTGCTCCTATTATCGTAAGACGATTATCATATTATATCATCTGCCATCATGATCTATTATAAACACGGCAGCTTTTTAACCCGATGATGCACTGTTTACCCGCGACCGAGACCATTTCGATCGAACCGAGAGAGACGAGCAGAGCCGATTCGATGCCTCGAACTCCCATCGACGTCGCATCTTAGTTCCCGATTCGATCGCGCGGAAGCGTATATTGTTGTAGGGAGTGGACTCGGAAAAGGTGATGACGTGACGAAGTCTTCAATAATAGGACAGGAGGAGAGAGACGAGGGAAGACGTTGGTTTTTTGGCAGTTTTTCAACTGTCACTCATGCATCCCGATCGAGACCCCTTTCCCTCCTATTATTTATCCCCGGAAGGGACCTGTCATCCCAGGAACCTATCGGAGTCTCCTCTCTCTCTCTCTCTCTCTCTCTCTCTCTCTCCCTCTATTGACGTCATCTCTGGGACGAGGACCAGTTTCTCTCGTTTTTCTCGTTTCGCTTCCGTCATCCCTGTGAACCCGTACCTTATAGGCCTTTCTTTCGCTCCTTTTCTTACTTTGTGAGTTGCTTAAGTTCCCCTCACCGAGTCGAGAGTGTAACATGCACAATATAAGCGAATGCAATCTTTTCCGATCGAGTTCTCACTCGTCAGAAAGTGAACTTACTTGATGCGTCGTTCCCCCGAGAACGTCGATCGCGTGCACGAAACCCAAATGATGGCAGAATGAGGGTATTTAACCCCCTTTCGCGATCGGATTTACTCCCCTGGAAAGTTGACCGAGTCAAAGAGCATCATTTTTACGTGATGTCCATCACGAAAGCAAAAAAGAGTGAAAATAATGTATTCAAGTTCAGATAAAAAATGCGAAGACGAACGAAGACGTTTAGAAACGCTTTCTCTATTTGGTTTGACCTCAAAAAGAGGTCATCGGGTCATCCGGCACCATCGATCGATTCCCGCCTCGAAACGATTCTTTTTTCGGCATCTTCCCTTTTCTTTCTCGACTGAAGTTTTTCGGGGAAGAGGATAGAGAGCGCCACGACGCTAAGGTAGATCGATCCCAATCGGGTGACAGGTGACTCGAGAAAAGATTCGTTCATGAATCAAACGTGACAGACACTCTACTTCTTCGGCCATTCTGCCGATTAGTTGCTCCCCGCCCTTTCATGATATCGTGGGAAAAGCACATGCATTAGCATTACGGGGGGGGAGGGGAGGGGAGGGAGGGGCGGGGTGGCTTTTCCATATTGGATGAACTCCAAGTGTGATTCTCTCAGCCTCTGCCGTTTTCCGTTAGGTATAAATTGATTAGTTGGTAGCGAGTTTGACTCTCGCATCAGGAAATCAGGTGTGAAGCCAACTGAGTCGGGCGTTTATTTTCGAGTGGATACGCCAACGGATTTGAGGGGGGAGAACCCGAGCACTAGCCACGCTCGTTTGCAGATATAGGACGGTAAAAAAAAAAAGTTTACAGAAGAGTTAAAGTGCCTCAAATGAGGTTAACGAGGTGAGCTGGTATTCCTGAGACCCTTAAACCTTTCGCTTATCGTATCGGTTCTGTCCACTCCCCGTAAACAGTAGTATTGATCCTTTCATGGCACGTGAACGGCAGATAATCTCAACTCTTTCGGAGAAAAGCTGAAGAACCAGTAGCCACAGGCCCTGATGCACTCAGCGGGTGCTCGGGGGGAAACGTTACACGAAGATTCTTCTTCCTATCCAATTACTCTGCTCAAACCGAATCAATTCGGCTAACCGGAAATTCAAGTCGTCCGAGCATCCACGTGAAGATGTGGAAAGTGTGCGGGGATGATGGATGGAAGTAGGAGATCCCATCCGACGAGCTAATGAGAAAGATGATGAAGCTCTCCAGAATCGGAACTGACGCGTTTCCATTCGTTTTCCTTCTGGCGTGTGGCATTTCTCGTGTACCTTCCGTAAGGTACACCGTGAGGTACCTTCCGTGCCTTACCTTCCGTAAGAACGGTAACGTCCGCGACTCTAAGGTCTACGGACATATACCACTCGAAGACCAAGCACGAGACGACGGACCGGATTTACATGTGGAGTGGATGCCGTCACGTTAGATCTGCGATCGTGGGGTCTGTGACGATACTCAGACTAAAGAATTCCGTCTTAGTGGCCTCGGTCAATGGTTATACGCTATTTACAGCGTATAAAAAATAATTAAGTAAAAAAATTAACTGTTTTTTTATATAAAAAAATATTAATAAAAAGAAGCATTACCCAGCTAACACGGCAGTGTAGTGCAACTTTTGAGATGCGTTATTTGAGCGTCTCAGTGTTCGAGCGTTATTCCGTAACAAAATGAACGCTGGCACAATGTTGAAATGTCCCCTTTGGAAGTTCTCAAAGAAGCGTTGGCACAAGAGCGTTGAAGTAATGCTACGACAAGGTACTATGTGCAGCACTAGATCGGAACGACGGGCCTGCAATCTGGCTGTGGCTGAAATAATCAATGGTTCGCTCAACCGATGCGAGATGGCGCCAAAGAAGCCGCTATAGCGAATGAATATCTGATAAAACTGGAATTAGTCTAAAATAATTTTCGTACGGCTCCCGATCTTTCCCCACGGACACCACGGGGGAAGGCAACTGAATTATTAAAAACAAATTGGTCTGAAGAGTAATCCAGTCCAAGGAGTCTCCAGGAAACTCTGGCTCGGAGGGGTGAGGAAGGATCCCAGCAAACAAGGCTACGTTGGACCAACGTTGTATCAACGTTCCTAACGTTTATTCAATGTTGACTCAACGTTGACCTAACATTATGTGTTTGAAATTGTTTGCTGGGATGCTTCAGTTTTGCTGAACTAACCTAACCCTCCAGAAGTACGCACATCGATGATTTTTGCAGGGTCAGGTGCAGGGCGTGTCTAAATCCTAAGGAGGAGATGGATTATTAAGGGCGATCATGTGCGATGGAACCTGGTAGTAGTACCCCAGCAAGCACAAGAGCGTTGGAGAAATGCCTCGAAAACGTTCGCTTCTGACACTTCTAACGCTGCATCGGCATTGCAGCAAACGTTGGTACAGCGTTGAAATGTCCCATTTAGAAGCGCTCAAAGTAACGTTAAATCCAAGAGCGTTGGATAAACTTTTTTCCTACGTCGATTTGTAACATCGATTTAAACGTCCCCAACGTCCAAGGAAGGAGCTTCGATCGTTCAATTAACATATTTCAAGGTACTGCCAACGAGCCATAAATGCTCTCGGGGGTAGTCCTACTCCGGAGTTGTGTGTCGGCGTGGATCTTGTTGAAAGTTTCATCACATTCTGATCCATCTTCTCTCGAGGAGTTGGTCTTGGAAATAGGCACTCGGTGCCTATTTCCCTAAACCCGTGACTTTATGGAAATTCTGTCTTCCTCTAGAATGATTCCAAATATCCTATAATCCAGGAAACCCAACGACAAATTTAGAGCGATTAAAAAAAAGCCTTACCTTTTCCTATGAGAGAAACGCAGTATCATAAATGTAAAAAAAAGATACATTGGTTATGCGATCAACATTGGACGGTTACGGTGTTGAGATGCATGTCAGGTTTTCTTTTCAGTATCCCTGCTTAAGTCGCACAATGCTCATTTACACTGTTTAGAGTTGGATCATTCCACCTTAAGTGAGGTGGAATGTCCTGGACTGTGCTAGACCATCTCAGAATTAAATTAAATTTGGCAAACGGTCAGATTAATTTGAGAATAGCCAATAGACAAAAAACGTATGTCTGTACTTCAAGCGGAAGCTGAGAATAGTGAGTTTTGATTTGGTGATGGGGGCGCAACATGTCCCCCAACCCCCTGATGCAAACTTCCTAATTACACGGTTATTACAAAAGCACCACCCTAATTTGATTGGCCATAACTTTTGGCCAGTTGGATGTAGTTGATACTCGACAGAGAGGTTCTTGACTCGAAGAGACTTTTTCCACATACCGCAAGATGGCGCTGCATGCCGACAGAGGGTGCTGTAGTCGATCGCAGTGTCCCTTATCCATGTTCCACCTCACTTTTTTTTTAGGTACATAAAAGGTACACTTTTAGGTGCATAAAAAAATATGGGCCCATGAGCCTCTCCACCAAATATCAGTTGCATCTGAAAGCCCTTTTAAAAGGTATGGTCAAAGAAAATTGGATAGCGATTTGTAACCATCCAACTTCGTTTGGTCATGTTTGTTGCTCAGAAATTCCTCAGATTTGAAGGGGGAAAAAATGTTAGGCGTTTTTAGGAACACCCTTCCGAAATACATGCACATAATTTAAATCGGTTTAAGGGTCGAAATTGGGCAAACTACTTCAATTGAATTTTGAGATAGTGGAACTTAGACCATTACTGCGTTTAAGGTGTAATGTAACCTGTAAACTTTGTAACGAGACAATGCATGGCTCAGAGTCTGAATAAAAACCAGACAATCATCTCAACACCTTGCACATGTCCAATACCAAGAGGAATCTATCTTATCATTTTTGCTTGAATATAAGAGTCTTACTTTCATAGAAAACGGTATGGCTTAAAAAAAAAATCACTCTATATCCACGTATTTGAGAGCATGTGGGACTTGATAAAATGGAACATGCTGAATGCATGATGAATCCATCCGAGATGCATTCTCTTTCCATTTCAACTGCCATCAAAAGGGGGGAGGGGTACCACCGCCTTCTGATTCGTTCTCATTCTTCTTTGCGAGCACTCCCCTCAAGGTTGCAATCCTTGAAACTCCTAGCGAGTGCTAGCGAGTTGATGAATGGATTAAGCTAGTGATCCTAACTAGTACTCTCCGAGTGCGTCAGGGTATTAAGAGAATCAAGAGATGCGTGTAAGGATTGATCTCATTCCTCAACGAGAACCGGAGGCGAAGACCGAGACATGGTTGCTCCTGGAACATCAGGAGGAGCAGACACGATCCCTTCTCGAATTCCAATCCGTGTACCAGAAAGGACAGCGGAGGAACCGCTGAAGACGCGAAACCCCCAAGCTATTGACTCGGGACGTGAGCGGGATCCACTTGCCCGGAAGTAGAGCGATTCAAGATTGGATGCATACTACGTGACGGAAGCAAGAGATCGATGGCAATTCAGACTGGCTTCGGATCGAGCCCCTTCGTGTCGTCTGTATAGTGCTTTCATCATTTCATTATTATATTTGCGTCCCGAGGACGTTCTGCCGCTGGACATACGATCCTTTCATAAGAACCACACGTTTCTTTTCCCCTCTATTCTCTGTTCCCCTCTTGTAAATGTCCTGGAGCAGCGACCATGCCAAGGATCGATACAAGGGATTTAAAAAAAAGTAGAAATATTGGAGGAACTAGAGAGAAAATTCCTCCTAAACCTGTGACCATATTCTCCAAAATATATATAAAATAACGCCCGCCTGACACCATCACAGCTCCCAATCGAAGCACTGCATCTGCGAAAAAATCCTCACCAAGAGCAACAGCGACATTCTCCACAGGTAAAGACCGAGTCAGGATAATGAATGTCTCCTCCACTAATCTGGGTTGACAGGTCTCGAGAATCCCCATTGCATGCTGCCAGTGTCAACGCTACCCATTAATGTTCATTCTTCCGTCATTCTCACTTATTTATGATGCAATTATTTCCAGAGCTGAATTCATGAAGCGCATGAAAAGCGACTCGTGCCGCAAATCGAATTGCTCCGGTCAATTAACGAGGTGAGTTATGGCATAACCAGCTAGCGCTTCATATCTAATTTAATTTGACGTCCGATGCTAATCTATGGAGACTGGACTTCATCTATTGAAGAACCATCTACATGCGATGGGGATCTCCATCTCAAAATATTTTGCCTAGACACTTAAAAAAGCCGAAAGAGGATGATGAGCGGAAACGACTTCGTTCTCCTGTATGGCTGCATGCAAAAAATCTAAAGCCTTTCCTTTAAATTCAAATTCATGTTTTTTTCCCGCGAATATATTTGGAAAGCCAAGAAAAATAAGTAACCAGCTCCACTCGAGTCGTATTGTCCATAACCAAGAATGAGATCACTTTTCCATCCGAAAATCCGAATGGTAGGAGATTCCTAATGTCGCCTAACGCTGCTCTGGAATGCAGCAATGGTGCAGGAAAAAATTGCTTTTGTATTCAAAGTTATGCGTCATTCATCACTGAGAAGTGCTGTGCCTATTTTTCAAGGCAGTCCGAGTCTTGGAGAAAGTGTTCATTACAGGACTGATTCAATCAATCAATATTTATGGCAACATGCCACATTTACAAAATCCCAATAATTCAGCAATAATGCTCATACATATGACTAGGAGCGCCAATAGCATGCATTATGCAGGAAGCTCTTGTCTCTTCATTATTATAATAGATATTCTCGTTCACGACAGTGGGAGATTATACTTTAAACATGTTTTCTCCAGTAGAACTGCTAATAGATCTTCAGACTGGAAGATCCCCACATTCGCGACCGCTATTGTGTCTGTAGGTTCGTTTTCTTCTCGAGGGGGCTCGTATCTTACGTCCTATCAGGTACCTGAAGAGGAGCAACCGGGATTAAACGCATCTTCTATCACTCACATGGATTCACCTGACTTGTACAGTTGGAAGATGGATCCCTTGAATCGTGGTGGAAGTTCGGGCCGGCTAGGACAGAGCTTTCTCGATAGTTCGTCCCCTCTCCACTCCATTCGTATCCTATATCATCTAAAGAGTACGGTATCAATCATTCCGTAAAATTGAACTATGTCAACTTCGGGCAACAGCCATTATTGAGGTTGTGGAAGGAATATTGGAAGGAATATGCAGAGAAATAAGGGAATGAAATAGAGAATAATGGGTCTCTTTTCAGAGTCTGGGCCGTCCTGCCAGCAATCTAGTCCAGGGTGCGTAGAATGAGTCCATTCCCTCTTCCAGACAGACTGAAGGAGTCTAACTTTTTTTTTCCAGAAGATTTTCCGAGGATTAAGTTGTTTTTTTTTTGCGGAAGTGAGAGGGCAAGGGAATAGAGAGGGAGCGCAGTGGCATTTGAAGAATAGGGGAAGAAGACAGGATAAGCCAGCAGGCGTCACACTAGATTGCAGCTATACAACCATATTTCATCGAACGGAAAAAGTAGTATGATCACTAGACGCTCAGTCAGGGATAACTGGTGATACTCTTTAATGAAGGAGTCTTTTCATATTTGGTTTATCGTCATCGGCTTGCGAGAAAAGCCCTTGAAGCGCGAAGAGAAAAAGCCTAAATAATTTCTTTTTTTTTTTCTTAGCAATGATAAAAGTTGCTCTGGAAGGCACACTCACTCATAGCTGCTACGACGGACAGTAGAAACACGAACAATGGCATAGTCCTCATTTAAAGATGAGGAATTCCATATCCCAAAACACATTCAGAGCAGAATATGAATGCAAACTGGATACGTCTGAAGAAAGGCAGTACCAGACAATATATCGATTTCCAAATGAGCCAATTTAATTTTGCCGAATGAAGAAGTGAGGGAATCCCCACAATTTCGATAGTATCATGTTGAAGAGGATCATTTTTCGAGCGAACAAAATACGGTTGAAGCCAAAATTACATCACCTTAAAATTCACATAATGATTCAACAATTTCAATGCCTAAACTTTAACATGATACGAGGAAATTATAATATATTACTTCAACCATTATTTAAGAATTAAAATGGGTGAAGATTATAAGCCAGTTGTTATCCAAGTATATCTGAGGGCAGTAACTTTGAAAAACTGCATGTTATGTCATATCACGAAGGCCATAGAAAGAACATCATAATATTACAGTGATATTTGCACGTACTGCACACGTGGGTGTGATGCTTATGTATTTCATAATCTCAGAAATAATTCATTTTAGAGCCTGAATTCGAAATGAACATCAATGCGAATATTCGTAAATATGAAGTACTTGGCAAAACAGTTGACTTTTAAAATAAGCCAATACCAACATAAATAGCAAAAATATAAATAACTATATTTAATAAAATATCTTATAAATTACTTATTATCATAAGTGCAATAAACCATGCAGAATTTGTGATGTAACAATGGTAAAAATGTTGAAAATGATGAAGATAATGCTCTATTTCTTTGCGTTTATCTTTCTTTTCAGAAATGATGCAGAATTGCGATAAAGATTCCAGGTTCTTGGCCGGAACCTCTTTTCTTTCACTTTACCTGGAATGTTTTCTTCTCTTCAAGGGAAACTCCAAGTTAACTATAGATTATCCTTGGAAGTGTGGAGTTCCGAGACCGTAAAAGGACTTGTTCTTGGGAAAATCCAACAAAACTCATCTTTAATTGTCATAAAATCAGGTTTTTTTTAGGCACCAGCCAATGAATTTTCGCCATCCTGAAAACACTCATTACTGATTTTTCAAGGCAGTTCGAGTCTTGGAGCAGCAATAGAAACGAGATAGAGTAGTTCAGAAGAATCATATTTATGTCCCATGGCTATTGCTTTGAGATTGTCGAATTCGGGACTGTGGAAAGAGCCACGGGGGTCCAATGAAAGAGACTGACCTTAGTGAAGAGTTGAAGTTCGGATGAGAGACATACACTATTCTTTCTCCAATTAGCTCCCCGTACTATCAAGCCCAGGTACAGTGACGTTCTCCATTCGATAGGCACCCATATCAGGTTATGAGTTATCATGCCGTTGGCTACTCATGAGGTTAGACCACCCCTAGATCATCTTCACCAACTTCACTTCAAGGCGCGACACTTCAACACACTGCTCTATCGACGAGCGCATCCTCCGTCTACATACCCACGTCTTATGTCTTCGAGGCAGAGATGCAGAAACCGTGTCACGGTTATCCTATTGGAAATACCCTCGAATCACTTTCTGGAATCGACATCTTTGGTCTAATCAAAAGCAAGTCTCGACTCGAATTATATGATATAATTGATTTTACGAACCTCTTTTGTTGCATACAATTTGGCATCAGAAGCTTCCCCAACGAAAGTAGTTTTTCCAAATTCTGTCCTATTTGTCAGCCATTTCCATAGGTACTATAGGAAAATGGCAGATATTGCGATCGGGCTGTCATTTTTTTCATTCAGTCTGTCCGCAGTATCCATAGCAACCGGACAACTCGATTCGGTGCGCATGTACAGCTTTCCGCCTGGGTCGGGGTAACTGTCTATGACAAACTTCCGCTTCCCTTCCAGTCCTCATGGATGACGGATTCATAGTAGACAATAGAGAGAGGGACTGCTCGCAGTCGCACAGACAGGGTTTTTGCTGGGCGTAGGCATGAAATACCGCATCTGGCATCATACGCATCATACTCTCCTCCCATCTGCGCGAAGCGGACGCGCGAACCATCGAGAAATATTATCTAGTTGTTCGGGACTTTTCATGTAGGTCTATGACGTAGCAATGACAGCTATTATTTGTTTCAAAGTTGGATGGTCAGGATGCGGCGAAGTAGATAATTCCAGTGGAATAGGGGTCAGTGGAATGACAGATCTGTACCTGGGTTGGTATTCTAGTTCTTCGTTCGACGAAACATCGTTCGGCCTGAATAATTTCAGTTCATCTTCCTCCGAAGTGTATAGACGAAATGCGGTTCGATCTTATTATCTATACTTACACCCGAAGGAAGGTTTGCGCCACCGCGCTGATAAATGTCCTTCAGGTTGGGTTGCACTTTTGGGCCCATAATATCCGCTTCGATGAGGTATAGCTGGTTAACAAAACACAATCTAATCTAATTTGCACCCACTAGTAGCAAAATAATTGCGAAAACCGAAGTTTGGATAAGATGTAGGAAATTCATTTTTCGTGTTCAAGGAAGATGATCTCGTTTATCGTTGCACCGTGAGGAAATTCAATGTCCAAATGTCCGTTCTTGCTACATTCGTGGATATCTCATTCATAGCTATACTCCTAGTCATTTTTCCTCGTCTTTTGAGTGAAACCTCATGCGATTTTCAACTAATGGTGAACGTCGAGCACAATATGTCTGAATGCCTTTTGCATGATTATCCTGTGCATGACTGAACTGCCACTTCATTCGAATTTCAATTTACCACGGTTTCTGGAAATCGCGAGGGCTGCTCTTGCTGAATCTCGAGACTCCCGATTGATATATTAATGAAATCACATTAGGTAAGAGCTGATGCTCTTGCAGCTAACAAAAAAAGCAGAGAAAGGTTGGGGTTGGTAGAGATGGAAGCGTGGACTCTCGTGCTGTTTTGGATACTAGGGCACAGGTATACGACTGAACCTTGTAAAGGATTTTTTCTCAACAATTCATTTAAGCATGCAAGTAAAAGTCCCATGATTCTCAGAGCAACAAGGAAATAATAGGTTGCAGCAATGGTAGAAGCTACGAAAATTCCAGAATACATGACCCCAAGAGGGGACTGAAACCCAAAAAAGTAGCTACAGTATTACTGGTCCTGATCCCATGTGCTTATTGGATTTTGACTGGCACTATTACATGGAATTGCACTGCTTTTTTTATAATGCAGGTAGCCGTTTATAAATTCACCATGGTTGCTGAGTTTACAAGGGCGAAAATCCAAATCTAAAAAAAAAACATAACAGCATCACGTGTCACATATTACAACAGTATGAAAACATCACGATCACAGTTCTGTGCTCATTTCTTGGCTTGATGCTCGTTGCAGCGTAGACAGCCCAGGTTGATAGGGTGCCAAAGACTTCCAGGCTGTTGGATGTTGCTGAAAACGAAAAACCAATAAGTCAGATAAACTTGAGGTGGGAAATGACATGATTCGTTGCAAGATTTACCTCATAAATGGGCTTGTAGGAAGGCAGATGCTGAGGGGAGAGGACCTGTTCCCTGGCAAAAACCGCAGGAGATTGTTGTTGTTGTTGTAGCTGTAGTTGTTGCTGTTGTTGCTGCTGTTGTTGTTGTTGTTGTTGCTGTTGTTGTTGCTGCTGCTGTTGATGCTGCTGATGCTGATGCTGATGCTGTAGTTGGTGTTGTTGCTGCTGGTGCTGCTGTTGTTGGTGCTGTAGCTGTTGGTGCTGTTGTTGGTGTTGCTGCTGCTGAAAAGTTGGAATCACTGGAGCCCGATATAATCCAGGTCTCCTACCTGGTCCATTCATATGTCCATCCCCATTCGGGATCATCGGTAAAGACCTGGGCTGTCCTTGATTGCTTGGCACATCGTATTGACTCTTGAGGGAAATAGGCCCATTTTGATAGATGGGTTGAGGTCGAGGTTGCTGAAATGGGGGAAGGGAATGGAGAGCAGGCGTAATGGGTGATCCCTTTGGGGGAAGGGAATGGAGACCAGGAGTCATTGGCGATCCTTTCGGAGGAAGGGAATGTAGACCAGGCGTAATGGGAGATCCCCTCGGGAGAAGGGGCTCAGGCACAGACGGCACGCTGGATATCGGCGTTGAGGACTTCGGACTTCCTCCTCCTCCACCCCCCAGAGATCTATTCAACAGAGGAAGCACATGATTCAAATAAATGTGATCCCACTGAGCATTAACCAGTTGAAAACGTTATATTCTCAAGTCCCAGGACTGGGTTGAGCTCTTCGTAGTTGTAAGCATTTCCGGAAGTATCTGGTGTACTACACTTTCCTTCTCTTCAAGGCTAACATGCTTGGATAGAATGAGTTTGCATTGAGAAGCTCCCTGTGTGGGCATTCACAATTCTCTGGGAATAACAAAAAATCGTATTCCTATAAATTTCTGGGGTATGCGATCCACAACAATTTGAGTATGAGAAAGGTGTGATGCTATTCTAAGGAAAAATGCGTAGCAATAGAGAAAAGACTGAAGCGATCGTTAAATTACATGAAAAGAATAAAAGGATATTAAATATGGTATGTTAATTTATACAAGAGGGAGTTATCAAGAACTGGCCTTTAAACTGAGAGAGAACTCACTGCTGTAGGATCCTCTGCTGCTGAGAATCCTGAAAGTTTCCGTTGGGAGTAGAAGGGTTCTTCCCATAGGGATTTCGGAGGAAGTTCGGATTCCAGGCTCCGTTAATGGCGGCTGAAGAATTGTTATAGTGACGAGGAAGGCTTCCAACGATAGGAGAGAAATGGAGGGCAGTGGTTGAAGCCGAAGACATGTAGGAGGCAGAGACATTCGCCTCCATCAGATCCGACACGGAGACACTCTGCATTGGCTTGCTCAACATCGTCGTTGGCACATACGATGACCGAGCTATTGCCGTCCTTCAAACAGAAATCAAACGGACCACTGCTTAATGTCATGTCAAATTCAAAGCATGAGACTTTTAATTCCCCATCAAATAATAAAATCATGCGGGACTATCTGATTCTTGCGTAAGACAAGTTCGGTAGGGTGACTGAACATCATCGGTGTACAAGAAGAATGTTTGGAACAATCCTTCATATGCATGGTGTTCAGAAAAAAATATTTAAATTGTTATCGCATTTATAACGTGAACTGATATCTGTGGTTGGAAATGTGACCCTTAATTTCCTTTTGATAGGTGTTCTTAAAGTTGGTTATGCAGTCATTGCCTACAGATGAGTACCTGGATTACAAGCAGCCCCTGTGAGTAAATTCCAATATGAGAAATCCGATAACTCGTTCTTCTGTCAGCTGCCAGAGTGTAATCCAACCACTTCCTGAATGGTAGTCTATGAGCAGATATTAATCAACCGCTGGAGTGAAAGCACCAGCGGAAGTTCCAGTGACCCTGTTTCCAATACTCTGTCACAATTAAGATATTTTTGAGGTGGCGGTGGTGGAATAAATCTCCGTCTCATAGTTGTCAAAAACGTCAAACTTAGGTTTAAATTCTTCACTTGAAGCCTTAATAAATTTGCCGTCGAAGGGTTCGAATGTGATGTTAGTGATGCTCACGACATTCAGAAATTACTTTTTCAGTCTAGCTGGCAAAAGTAACACTCCACTGTTCCTTCCTGCAATCAATATTCCGATGGCAATGAAGGTTTTCTAATAATACTTATCTATGCTTCCTCATTACACGTGCACGAGTCTGTTCCTGAATCTGCTTATGACACGCGCCAGTTCGTGACCTTGTGTGAAAAGGCCAAGCCAAGAGAAGAAATGAGGTCAGGTTTTTGCACTGAATCATACTTTGCAATTATAGTCCCTGGAAACCGTAGAATTTCTGCGGCTATCGTAAAATATGATGAAACGAGAGGAAAGCTAAAAAAACTTCAAAATCTCATGCCTCTTATAAATGAGAAGCCTAACCTTTCCGACATTGGCTCTGATACAACAGGTCATGAAGTGACATGTATCATGTATCAGATTCCAGAGCAGATTCGCGTGCATGCACTGAGATAAATATAAGGGATCTGAATTATTCTGGAAGAGAAAAAAGGGGGAGAGTTAATTTTGCCAGTTGGTATATATTTTCTGACAAACAATATTCTTTAAAAAGATCCACGAACTCATAATGCTAACGCAGTGATAGATAAACATCTGAAGAATGCAATTGAACGAAGAGGGTATGGTTTCAGTTTGACCGCCTTTTACGAATTATAAGAATGATTAATTGGTGGGAAAGGATGAGACGTTCTTACTGGACAGTGCTGCTGCTTCTGTCGGATGAGGAAGGGCTGGGAAGATCGAGGGCTTGAGCCTCGGTTGGCAGTGGGGCTGGTGGGGCTGTGGCAACTGGAGGGCTGTAGGGGGGTGGAGGCGATTCGCCTTCTCCTTCCCCGGGCAACCTCCTTCCCATTCCATTCTTCTCCGCCATCTCACTGCAAGAAAATCCACCCACAGTGAGCCAGTCTAATAGTGAATCGCATAAAATATGTATAAGAAAAAAGCATAGCGATACGAAGAATAGCGGCAGACAGATAACATGGAAGGAGTATATGACATGGTGGTGGAAGTGAACAAAGCAACGGACACTGTCTACGAAGATGTAATTAAAATATCCTCTAATTATGACCTTAGAAGAAGCCATTATAATATTTCATTAATGCAATTGACGTCATGATTCGTAAAGTGGCAGTTATTACATGATTGCCGCTATTCATACGGGGGCAATTAATGTATTGATTGTCACTGAATTAGAATTGAATATAGGAAAAAAAAATATTAATCTCACAAAGCCTTTCTTTGCGCTGACAGCCTCAAGGACGAATAATTAATGGAGAGCTAACCCCTGGAATATTTTAATCTCAGGAGTACCAATGGGTATCATTCTGGTCAAAGTAGCCCTGGTTTAGCTCCAAATCCATCAACTAGTCGTCCTCAAAGAAACAGAGACAAAGACATTTGACACGTCAGGTTAAATGAAGAGAATTAGAAGTTTTCCGCACTTTCTTCCTTGATGACCTCCCAAAACTCGTAAAAAATGTTAGTGATAAAGCTTTGACTTAATTTATGTCAGCATATTGCATGAATGCATTTAGAGAGGGGGGGAGGGAGGGGGAAGAGCATTGATGACTGTACCTTGCGGCCTGTTTCTTGACGTACACCTTACGAGCGACAGGAGAATATCGGATCTTCAAAGGTCTGCCGGCAGTTTCGACTTTAGTGTAAGGGATGTCCTTTAGTTGATCAGGTGAAGGCTCAACGAGGTCAAAGTCGATCTTCTGGCGTACTTCTTCCGACAGCATGCCTCTCGTCTTCCCCTCAGCCGGTGAGTGGGAGCGAGACCTAAATTAGGCACATGATACGATATTTGCTTGCTCTCCAACATTGAATCTTACATTGTTCAATGCTCTTTAAAATACTGTCTTCATTCTTTCCCGCGGTCTCGGTTCCATGCTTTCGTTCTCGTGAGATTGCGCTGTCAATCATCTCCACGTCAAAACCAAGTCCAGTCAGAACAAAGATTCAATTTAGATACGAATTTCTCTCTGTGGTCGTAAGCTTAAGCAGAAAACTGGAAAGACAAAATAAAACCAATATTTGCGCCACCTGTCATGCCAAGCATAGCCCTATATACGAGCAGGTGTGTTTAAACCATATGGCCACTGCAGACAGAACGTTTTCAGGAGGTTCTTCTTTGTCTATAAATATGTTTGCGATTATTGCGTTATAGATATTCGTGTTTCATTCCAGGCATCTTTGTGCCATACTCAATTGTGCTACCTGAACATCAGAGAGCAGATCAAGGTACTCATTTTGAAGATAACGTTGTATAGAGTTGCAGGAAAACATGCGGACAATGCTGCACGCAACAGAAAATCTCTTTAACTTCGGGTTGATTGCGTATCAGCAGAATCATGCAAGTAATTCTATCAATCATGAAGACTGGAGCCTACCTGTGCCGGCGATGGCGTCTCCTGTGCTGGAAACTGGCTTCAGATTCCGTTTCTCTTCCAGAGGGCATGTAACCGGACTTAGGCCTGTGTCTTTCGCCGTGAGAGAGATCCCTGACAACGGCTTGGTGTGCTCTTTCGGCTTGAGAGAGATCCCTGACGACCGCCTGGGCTGCCCCGCCGCTCTGCAGACTTTCTTGCACGGCTGCCCACTGCTGCGCTGAATCCACCAACTCGTAGTCGTCTCGGTGGCGCCTTTTCACGAGGAGAAATGAAAATGCCAAAATTAAGCGGGAATGTTTTAACGACGGCATGGAAATGAGACATTGTGAGGTGGTGTTTTTGGTGGTGGGTGTTTACCTTCTTACCTTATTCTTACTTAGCTCAATGCAATGAAACCTGGCTATATTCGCAATTAAAGAAAAAGCCTTTTTGTACAGAAACAAAAGAGCTTCAATCAAATTCTGCTACCTCAATTTGTTTTCATGCAACATTATATCAATTCGCGAGCTGAAATGAGTATAAATGACATACACTCTATCCACTAAGGCGACAATATGTCACATCAAAAAGTAGAGGATACAAAAGCTTAGAAAAACAGGAGTGCAGGTGTAACCACATCATGGGTGATATGGTAATATTTCACAACTGATATTTAAAGGGAAAATGGGACACGAAGTGTAGGCATCTTCTGGCGAGGAGACGGAAATCCCAACATAACCTCGTCTCCTTGATCAATAGGAAGCTCGAAAATTGTTACTTTTTTTTAGCTCTGGTCGAATAGATTGGTGGCCGTGCCTGCTAACACATACTTGATGAAACATTACATGACTTTGGTTCCGATTGCTTCCCAAGTAGTGTTAAGCAATCACCCTTATAAATTATAATTATTGATGTATTAATGATAACTGATGCTGATATGCAATATCAAACGATACGCAAGTTAAATTCTGACTTTGATACGGATATTTGATGCGTGCAATGTATAAAAGATATTGACCGACAACTTGACGTTGTTCCCTCAGCTTTATATCCAGCCAGTAAAAACCGAACTCACACTGGTTTTTCTTTTTTAAATAGACTGGGACGGGCACAAACAGGCAAGGACAAATGCCACATGCAACTGAACACACAATAGAGAAGGGATGATCCTTATCGGACATCCCTGACGGCATTGCCACACCTTCCATACTCTGTCATTCTGTAGCACGTTTTCACTGACTCGGGGGACGTGATCGCAACTTCGATGCCACTCAGGCATTAGGCCCTCCATCACTCCATGTCGAGCCACCAGGGTGATGAACTACCTGTACTCCAAAGGGAGATACAGGTAGGAGCCGAATGGAGCCGGGTGAACTGTCGCCCCAGGAGAATACCGCCTACCGCAGGTCAGATTCGAACCTCAACTCCCCAAGCCCGAGACCCACCGGGCCACGGAGAAGGGAAATCGAACAGTTACTTGAACAGAAATGTTTTGCATTTACTAGGCCAACCCGGGAGAGGAATGAAAGCTGAGGTTCGATGCAATCTTACTCTCAGTTTTCATTCATGAGTCATGTCCGGGGTATCTTGACGCTACCCATCTGAATACAGTCGCTTAACTCGCGTTGATTTTTTTCCAACAGCCTTAATAGACATGGCGTCAGTTAGAGGATGAAGAAATCTCCTAGTATCTCCGATTGACAGTATTGCTCGAGCAGGGATTCCAACAACCAGTGAGGCCATTTGAGAATGACCTTTCTAGAAGTCCTAGATGGGAAATGACACTGGACACCCAATGGGGTAGAATTTATGAGCATCAGGAGTGTAATTCGCGAGAAAGACCGAATTTGGCGGGTGGACAAAGCAAGTGGCTGTTACAGACAAGAGGGCCACCATTCACTCATGCAGGCATCAGATATTAATGCAACCTGTTTTCGCATCCTCAACAGCAACAAGTTCGTAGTAATACCCCTAAGAACAATGCGGTAACGCCGAGGTCCACCTACGGTTCAATGATCATGGCTTGAACCATGAAACTCCAAGACCAAAAAATTTTTTTTTCTTATCAGCATACTTTGGACTGGTTGAGCCTTCTTAGTCGTACATGAAGAAACCCCTCCATTCTCGACGGGTCAGTGAAAAATTGCCCAACGAGACAGTGATCCTTCCATGCTAGTTTTCTTCGATGACTTAAAGCATTTTCTGCAAAAACATATTGCCACTAGTAACAGAAGGAAAAGCTATAAGATTCTCCCAATTTGTCGAGATATACCATCCAGGGGACGTAACTCATATACAGGAAATAGCAAAAACAGATAATCTCTGATATCCTACATTTATGAAAGATACTACCCAACACTGTCTCCAGCCAATGCCAAGTGAAACTAAAGTTGTAATCGACAGTGCCTCGGGACCTCAGACCTACCGAGCCCCGACTTGGTCCGAGGCGACAACTATTTTTTTTAATTTTTGATCAATTTTTACTTATTTGCAATTTTTATGATGTACGCACAGTCCTGTACAATATAATTCTTTTTTTGGCGAATGCGGAAGGATTAGGATCAATGATAGGTTCAGTTGCAATGCTGACATGGTCATAATCGGAAATGAGGCATTTCTACCTCGCTGAATGCGTGCAGGGGAAAACCATTGTGTGCGGTAATACATATGTATATGTACATACATTTCGGGGTATGTATAACAGACCCCGAAAACCATAAAACCTCGCTTACATGTTCTATGAAATTAACAGCGAATAAATACTCTGATTCAAGTTAGTCGCCGACATCATCCTCCTGCAAACGTATTTTGTGCAGAGTACGTTTCAGGAGAGTAACCTGCAAGTTTAAGCACACACCTGCGATGGTGATGATGACGGTGAGACCTCTTCCGGCTTTCCGATTCCGATCCGGAATCTCCGTTATGTCGAGATGACCGATGGGTGTTGTGGGACTTCTCGCTTTCGTTGTCCGAATTATGCCGACTTCCATGCCCATGGTGTCTGCGATAACAAATCAAACTCATTCACAGTAAATGAAACGTACATGGAACGCATAAATATCGCGGTAGAAGCCCTTGAACTGTGTGGTGAAGTGGATTAACCTTGACTTCTGATTCATTCATTAATCGCTTGAAATACACGTAATATTGCTGTAGAATCATAGAGTCGTGGGAGGAATAGCGCAAATGCATATAGATCAGATGGTCAATAGAAGTACCGATACATCAGACAGGAAGTGCCGTATTGGTCGACCCAGATCGACGTAGGAATTACCGTTTGCGACAGTGTCGATGGCTTGAGTCAAGGGAAGAATCTCCGCTTTCCACGCTGGAACTGCGGGTCCGGTCGTGTCCTTGTCTTCTGCCGGCCTCGGCAGAGCGAACCGATCTGGGACTCTGATTGCTGTAGAGGCCACGAACCTGTCTTGGATCATTCCATGGATAGCTCCTCGTGCTTCTGGGGGAATCCGCCCTTGCATCCCTCACCAACCTGAAACATACCGGTCAAGGGTGAGTGTTTCGATCAGGTGATCGTTGATGCAATGCAGTGAGATCTTCTTCATTTGTAGGCTCAACTTCTTATTTAAAAAAAACGTATACTTTTTTATGTTTACATTTTTTCAACAATTGCATCGTGTTGAGTTTGCGTCAACTGGGATTTGCCTCAACTACAATTACTTAAGAACCACTTCCGAAAGAAGACTTTCTTTAAATTAACTTAATGGGCATTTAATTTGCCTCTCCTTAGCATACTTGCCTGACTGAAACTTGCCATGAAGAGTATTTATACTGGTTTGGGATTTCACGTGTGAGCGTGAACGCGAGTTATGAGGATGTTAATTGCGTTGGGAAAGACCGCTCTACAGAATGAGTCTCGGGATTCCCTTACTATTGTTTACAATATAATTCCCTTTCTATTCAAATCCAGGTTGCATTAAAAGTTCCTTTCTATTGTACAGAACAATTAGGACAGGAAAAAAAACGTTGACAGCACACACGAGCCTCATGAACATAGCGCGGGATCTTTTCCCTCAACAGAGAGAAGAAGGTGAAACGCCTCGGGTCCCGCATGCTTCCCATGCGCAAGAAAATGCATTTATAGCAGAGCACGTTTAGGCCCATGGGATCCGTGTGAACCAGTTGCAGGTTAATTATACAATACAATACGTAATTGAGGTTCATAATCGTAATCCGTAATAGTGTTGTGATGTGCGTCTCGACATTAACGACGACAATGATGATGAGGTGAGTTACCCAGGAGTAGATGATTGAGGAATGGATATGATAGGGCGGGGTGTGGGTGTTCCTCCTCGTCCTTCCCTCTTCTCGCCGCACTCCTTCACGTCATCTGTGCAATCCAATCAAGCCTCCTCTCACTTTTCCATTCGTTATCCACCTTTCATAAAATACTTTCTAGGTAAGCATCCATCTTTTGTATTCAAAAATTGCCCCCTACCATCTTGTCATGCAAATAAGGAATCAAGGAAAAAGTTGAGAAACGCCTTGAAAGGTACAAAATGTGACTGATCAACCGACTAGGCTTTTTGGCTGATTAGTACAGATTCCCGTTTCCAATCAATGCCGATGTAATTAATCATAAGTTAGTACAGGTTCTTGGCCTTGTTCTTGTCCTGCAAGACTGTTCTGCTATACTGCATGCCTCAAATCGTCCATAACCTGCACAAGGTCATGTGAAGTCTCCATGGAAATTCGACACAGCATCCATTTGACATCCATTCCCGTTAAGACATAAATTGCTGATGAAGCAGAGAATAAGCGGACCGAATGTAATGCTATTGGACTCTCAGAAGCTTTTCTTTCCTTTCATTTCCTGTGAACTTGTGATAAATCAAAGTCATGAAGATGGGTACATGAAATTTATGTGGGAGTCCTTCAAGTGCAAATGGAACCCTTTGCTTCTCAAGATAGTAGTACTAGTCATTGGTGCGATTCGCTTCGGGGAAGGCGCAAATTCAGGACGGTCATTCACGACGTAGGCATCTGGCAATACTTTACCGTCTTGGGCTCCTTCCACGATGCGATGATTAGGCGGTGCGTGTCTCCTCCAGGACTGTCTGGGGAATTCTGGAGGAGTCCTCAGACTAGACCTCGCCGCTTCCATCGTCTGCTTCTCTGTCCTCCCACTACAACTCGATAAAAAAGATGGAGAGAAAGGTATTAAACTGCACTCGAATATGCATCATAATTTGTACAAATGTTACAAAAGAGAGTGTTTTTCCGTTTTTCCATGGTTGCTCACAAGATCCAAGAGCCCTTTGAAATAAACTACTAATATGCGCGATTTCCGCAGGTAGACCTAAAGGGATGCCTCGTAATACCTTTCGGCAGTCACCCATTACAAAATTCACTTAATGATAGAGTCCTTTCGTGGGAAGATATCAGCATAGATGATTAGTTCCTTGCTCTGCGTGATAACGTAATGATGAGTTTAATGGGCCTTTTTCCTGCATCGTTTGCTCATTGAAACTATCACAGACTAGAACGATGTAATTATGCTGCCAAGTGATGCTATAGTGTTACCGAGACATTAGCCCTATCTCCCAGCAGCTTGATAGGGTGCATTTCCAGGGCATTAGCACAAAAGCCTCCTCTTACAAACTCTCCCTCGAGGATTATAAGCCTAAAGAGAACTGAAGAGAGCTTAAGAGGCGGGAAACATTGACCATCAAGCAGTGTAGAGGAAAAACGACTTTTGCCAGTGAGGTTTCCTTCTTTCTCCTGTCCACATACCGGTTCCCAATAGAACAATAGTCGCTCGAGGGATTGAGGGTCATTGATGCGAGGCGGAACACACTCTTCCTCTCATTCTCCACGGCGAAGGGATTTATCGGCAGAAAAAGTTCTCACATTTATACTTTCTCCGTTCCCCTGACGGATGGCTCATTAGCGAAAAGATAGCACATAATAAAAATCCCGAGACGGCTCCCTGACGCTTTCAAAGTCCTCTCATCTCCCCATTGTATCACTCGTGTCTGTGGGAAATGGTCTTGTCATATATCTCTATTGCACATCATTGCAGGTGAAAGTTATGCCTTTCCGCAATCGCCTTTCGTCTTTGCACTGGGAAGTATAAATGTATTACTATTCGAACCAACCGACACTAATGGTGAGAGAGAGAGAGAGAACCTAAGAGGCGACGCAAAAAAATTAATTGCATTCCCATAAGATACAGGAGTTAAATTCCAGAGTTTACATGAGGTCGTTCCATGTTGACATTGGATCATACTGCAGTGTTAGTGTTGCATTCACATTAGGACAATAGATGCAAATAAAAATTATTCCAGAACGCGAAAATATTTATTTAGATTTTTATTTTCATGCAAAGTTATTAGGGTAAAGGTCCCACGATAACAATTTAGTGGGGTTTTCTTTTCTTCAAACCCACGGAGCTATAAAGTTTCATAGATACCTCATTACCTGAAGATATGACATTAGAATAGGTAGGGTGATCAAAACTCATTTCTAATGGCTCCGCTGAGCAAAGGGAAGGGGAAGCAAAGGGAATCATATAATAGCTTTTGAAATTGTCCATCACGTGAGTGTCATCTCTCACAAGGGTCAAAATGCTGGGGTTTGGTTGAAATGGGATAATTTCGAAGAGCAGAACATATTATTTTACTCTGACAGAGCTTGCATTCTTTCAAATAATCCATTGAATGTGCACCCAGTAGTACAGTTTTCTTCAAGTAGTTCATTCATGCATATGGCCAATCGGTATGTCTAGTAACTGACAAAAGGGGCTGGTTATCATTTGGCAGATAAGTCCACGCCTAAAGTGAAGAGATGCGAAGATGACGATTCCCTTGAGGCTTGAAGCCACAATGGCAAGTCACGTTCGGAAAGGAGCACGTTTTAGTTTAAAATTTTCCCATTTCACAGCCCTAACTAAAGTTTCTGCCATAAATAGATAGGCGTGAAAATAAAAGGGTTCATAAACCTTACTAATGCTTTAAATCCTTCCTGGACTGAACGACAACATTCTCGGAGGTGGAAACCATATTGAAACGATGGTATGCGTCCAATGGTCACATCAATGATGAAACAGAAAATATTCAGCGAGTAGGCACGCAAAACGGTAGGCCAGGTGTATGACATTCTCTGGAAATGGATGTGACCTGCAGGAACTTTCAGTCCATCGCATGACGACTACTACGCCAGATGTGCATAATTGAAACGTTTCAGGTGCATCCAATTGATTCATTCATCTGGAGTGAAAGAAAGGATTCATCACAAAGGGGGCTGAATCTGAAGGGTGATTCCATATCATTATCCTGCACTAATCTTAAGTTTCTCTCACAGTTCCAACGTCATGTACATATTTATCTTCGATATAATTTCCAATTTGATATTTCATATAGGGTGGTATTTCATCTATATGATTTCTATTGTTGCGGGCATGACATTATTATTGCTCCCTCTAAAACTAACAGTAGCTATGCAAGTATAGGATAGCATTATGTTCCAAAATAAGCTTCAAAGCACTTGCGTTCCTTTATTTTCAGCAATAGGAAGTTCTTTCTTTCATGGGTGACAAAATAACGAGGGCAAGTCATGATTCTGTCTATGACATTCCGAACTGCCTTCGCACTGCATCTCGGATGGCACCTTAATTGACCTTTGTTTCTAATTATTTGGGGACGACTATACTCTCTGATTATCGGCAACGCATTATTCACTTTCCTAGTTGTACGTGTTCAGGGTTTGGATGTAAAAAATCCTCTTGAACCATTTAGTGCAAGTGTAGCATGAGCCAAGCTTCCAAGTCTCCTTGAACCATGAGTAATTCCTGTTTTATGCTAATTTCGAGATCATAATTTTTGTTGTTGAATTTACTCGAGTAGCTTGATGTGGGTCTGAAAGAAGTCGCTAAAAAAAAAAACAGTTGACAATATGGTTGGTCTCTTACCTATAGCGAAACTTAGATGAGAAGGAGAAGGTCTTATTTGGAGTTGGGGAATTGGGGACCTGAGTGAGCCTGAAGAAGGCATGGTGCTCAACGCAACATCTCCACAGATGCCTGCATGCTCCCTTTGATGGAGTTTCAAAACCATACGTCCTCTCCTCATTTGCCTTGTCCCGCACCTGCTCAACCAAGCAGCGTTTCTCAGCCACATTGTAACCGGCTCAGAAATCGAGAGCAAGAAAGTGGGCTACGTAGAGATCATAAACTTTTTCGAGAGTCATGCGGTGTGGCCAAATGGCTGCGGTCAGATAATACGACGCGGTATAAAAAATTTTATGCAAATTATTTTTTTTATCTCGAAAACTAGAAACCCTGCACTCATACAGTATGCTTTTGGGGGATTCTGGAACGCACAATTATATCTCCGTATGTTTTATCTCCTTGCAGGTGCAGAGACATTTTCCTGCTGTTACAATGAAGTTGGAGTGCATAGCAAATGTTACTTTTTGGTGAAACATGGGAAAGATGTAAATCACTTTAAGTTTTACATGGGAAGAATTCACCATTACTCGGGGCATTGGATAAGGGGTTTAGAGGCAAATCCAAGATGATGAACCTTGTGACTGTTATCCATCAAATTTCATTTCTTTGAAGGCCATATTTTGGTCATGAAATTTATGAAGTCAGGCACTCACCCTGAGCATGAAGTATCGTTTCTTGAAGTACACTTTGGTAATGCGAGGCCAGAAGTAGTAACCAACTCTGGTTTTGTTTTTCAGAACCATGACCCCACTCGGAGTCAAACCAAGGAAGTACTCCGTGCAATCCTCTCCCTGTTTTTGTTGGGAGGAGAAGGAAAAAAAAAGAATAATGATGCATCTCCTTCGTCCAACGCAAAAATAAAATGAGAGTGGAGGGAAGCGATTGCTTACGAGGACAGGATGGAGATCGAGGCCATAGAGTTCGAGCCATTTGACTTTATCCAGGAAGTTGCGCTCTGCCACCGCCGGAACTTGACCACTAGACAGTGAGACATGGTCAGCAACGCATTGACCGGCACGGCTTTTGCGTCACGGGAAAATTACGGTGTCTATGTCCTCTCGAGTATCACATGGTGTTTCCAAAATGATTTATAAATCTGGCTAATCGTCTTCCATTTATCTTATAATATCTAACCTCAGAGGCAATTCCTGAGTTCTTTCTCTCTCAGGAATGCACTAAATTGTATATTCGTCTATCTCTCAGGCTTATGCTATCTAATTTAAAAAGAAAAAGAAAATAGCTGCCTTTATGATCACGCAGCAGATACAGTGCAAAAGTTTATGGTCAAGATCCACGCAAAGCCAGTTTGATTTTTAGCATAACGAACACCTGATTTAGAATTTATCTAAAAACTTTGAGGCATTGCTCCTCATAGTGCTTAGTTACACTATTCTCATAATTTGCATAATTTGTTCATTGATCGAAACATAAATCTATACATAAATTCACTTCAACTCATTCACGTTAAACGCATAGAAGTGGGGAGAAAGCTTTAGTATGGAATATGTGACGAAGCATCATAACTATGCAAATACATATTATATAGTCGATATGCCACATTGACAAACTCACATGAGGGTTCGATGCCTATCGGCGATTTGCGCCTCAAGTTCCTCGGTCTGATTGGGAAAGAGCTTGAACTCGGACACATAACCAGGAACGTGCCTTCGGGCGTCGAAGTCTCCCAGCTCCGCTGCAGGCATGCATTCATGCAGCCACGTGAATCCATCATTAATTAATTAAAGGGCTGGGTGTACGTGAGTGAAAAATGAATGCCGCATAATCAACCGATGGAATGTGAAAAAAGGAACAGATTCACCGTGCGAAAACGTCATGCATTTTTCCAACGAGGTCGTGGACTAGATAACACAGCATCAATACCTCATGACACCATAAGGAGCGCAAATACTGTACTGTGTCTCATTCGGTTTTTTTTTCCCCCTCTGGAACGGAACAGTTTCTTTGATGCGAGTTCTTGAAACTGCACGATACTTTTGATACTTTGATACTGCATCACAACAAGAAAATGCAGTCTTCTATTATAGCTAATAGAACCAAAGGACTACGAAGCGTGTGATGTGTACCGAGTGAACTCGGAAACTGGCTTTGCGGCAGCCAAAAAAGAAACGTTAGTGGCTTTGTTCTTGGAAGAGAAAGCGACTATCGCTATGCGGTTTCCTTTATTTTGAAGTGGGGTTATTGTCTGATTATCCTGTCAAGGTTCACAACTCAAGCTTGCATTGTTCATTTTTCGCAGGACTGAAAATCTCATACCCGGAACCCACTCTCGCCTTTGAGGTTATTCCAGCGCGAGTCAGTCTTTCGAAGGAAACAAAGACCGAAGATAACTTTCAAGGGGTTTGTGAGAGAATCCTTTACAATATTACAACATTGAGAACTAAATAAATTCAATGGTGAGAGGAACAGATCGTCCTCACTATAGGAGATATGTGGTTGCTGTCAGTCCAGCCAATGTCACCGATCGTTTCCACCTTCTGTCCCATATTTAACTCACGTGAAAGCTCTTCGACATTGAAGAATACTCTCCTAAAACCTTTTAAGAGTCATGAGTCTTTTAGGAGTCTGTTTCCTTTCACATTCTGATCTGTGCCGGAAAACGTCAAAATCGAGAGTGCGTTCTGGTTTTCCAGACTGTATTGCGAAACTTGGCGTGATTAGCAGACTATCATTTCATTATCCGGAGTTGCAGTTTGTACCAATTGAAAGACTGGAGAAGACTTTACTAAGAGAGGTGGAGAAACCTTCCTATAATTGAACCCACAAATGAACGTGAACCTACAAATGTAGATTAATAAACCACCAGTCCTGCTGGTTCATGAAAATCTATAATTGTGCGCCCCGCACTCTAGCCTGTAACCTAAGACATTACTTTCTTATTGCTTTTACTTGGTACACACCCTGCTTCATCATTGGTTCGGGTAGCTATGCCAAAGGAAACGAAACAAGAATTACCTTGCGATAATAATACAACCTTCACCAAGGAATAGTCCCATTCCGCCAAAAGTTATGCAGAAAATTAGTTTTTTTTTTGCGGAATCGCCCAAGGCGTAGAGATGCCCTTGAAAAAATTATGCGAGTTCTACATATTGCTTAGGAGACATTTCTTTCAAAAGTTCCTTGAGAACGTTCACAGGATGAATACTTTTTTTTAAGTTGACATATATTCATAGTCCCTAGGTCTTAGATAAAAGTACTTGAGGTAGATAAATCTCAAGAACTTCGAAAATATTTATAGGAAGCCAGAGTCTCTAATTCTCCATCTAGGTAAAAGTGAGTACCCAACCATTAGTTGGAGTTGTATTGTGCATCGATTCACTCCCGTGAATTTCACGTTTCCGATTCCCTCACACAGGAGGGAATCGGAAACTTCATAATGGAAGTGTTTTTTTTTTTACCGAAGCTATGCGATAAGGCGGTGAAAAATGGAGGAGAGAGTGAACTAGTAGGGGAGGCAGTTCATTTCCATACCGAGGGGGAAAATAACAGGGTGGGGCGAAACGTCGCTGATCCACTATCCTCCCACAGGGCTTCTTTTCACAGGGTGGATCAAATTTCCCGCAGATACCTTCCCTTATCTCATAGCATTCCCAAAGGTCCATAAATCCATGCAATCTCTTACACTTTATTCTCCGATATAGTAACCAATACCCATCCAACCATGAAATTCCCCCGTGCGGAAAAAAAGAAAATGTACTAGCGGTTCTGAACATATGGACAACGGTACAATCCAGGTGCTTTCTTCGAATAAATGAGTTTCTCATGACTTCTGCAATACTAGGTTTTTAAATGTGGAATGAACACCCGAATGACATCAGCGCCCTTAAGTTTTGCAAGCTAAAAAAAATTATAATCTACTGTAGAATCTTCAGAATAGGATAGACTATATGAGGAATAACAAGCAGTATAGCCAGAGATTAATTTTTTACAATTTGCATTAAACCTTGATTTGAATCACAGGCCCCTTTTATCTTTACAAACTATTTCAAATTAAAACTTTTTTCATAAGAACATCCGAGCAATCGTAATGCTTTGCTATATGCCATTCTTCCTGTACAAAAATAGAACAGTATGTCTCACATTGTATTGCGTAGGCCCCAAGTTCCACGGAAAGGTCGAAGGGAATAGGAAGTCGACCCTGGAGGATATCCTGCTTCACTTGAAGGAAAAACTGGTACCTGCAGAATTTCCGGAGCAGAGAAAAGGCCTTTTCATTGCAGGGATTTCCCCTGGGGCACTTCCGAGGTTCAATGAAACGGGACAGTGACGTCACACTTGCCTTGTTATCTCTTCCACGAGCTTGCAGGGGTCAGAGGCATAGAACTTCACACCGAAGAACAGACTAGATGAACTCGAACCTGTCCAGAATAATGAAAATACAAAAGCCTCTCAATGTAAGAACTAATATGCGTCAACACTGCATTGAAAGAAGGTATATGATACCATAAATTAAAATTGAATAATCAACAAAATAAATGGAAAAGTGAGAGCAAGAAATTAAAAATCGCGGCGGGGGAAAAGCAGAAGACTTTGAGATCTCAATTAATTTTATCGTGAGAGTAAATTCTCCGAAGGCCTAAGCTACACGGAGACTGGAGCATCCTTCTCATTATGCATAACGAGGCTTTCTCTCATGCGGAGGTGATGCTTAGTTCGGATCCATATTCGTAGTGCACAAATGTTCTTTGTTCTCCCTGTACAAGATGGATTGGGGAAGAGAGGGTCAGAGATCAGGCCGGTTGGGTCCCCCCAAGGTAGAAGAAGGGAGGAGGCAACCGCTGCAATAAGTTTACAAAAATGGTAATTGCTTCTTTCTTCCTCTTTCCTTTTCTCCCCCGAACCGTATAATTGATCACTGCGGGATAGATTTGAGATCCCCTCGGGGCTTCGTGATAGCTTCGCTTCTATGAGGATTGGAGCAATTTTTCTTTCTTGTCCAAGCTTCCCAATAACTATGATGATGAAGATGATGATGATAAGGATCATGATGGCCTCTGTCCCCGTTGCTCCACGGCTGGGGACTGATTTCAGGGTCACTACTCCGTACCGGAGCCGTCTGAGGTATGCTATCGCATAATTTTTTGCTTTCGCGAAATCAGTCTGAAGAAGGCAGGAATGACTGACAGTTTGGCTCATATGGGTCAATGCCTACTCACAAAAAATACGCTAGTAAGTATTGGATGACAACATTATAGAATTTCTTCGGGGGATTTTTTTTTTTTTACAAGCGACGAATGATATACCTTTATAATAGTGCTCACCTTTCACTTGTCGATACAGCTTCTTGACCGGGTTCACCCATTGCTTCAGAAGGAAAGAAGTTCATAGATTCAGGTAGAATAAGAAAATGCTCATTTGTAGGAAATATATCCGGTTACAGATACGTACCGTTTGTCCCGTTGCATCGATGTATCGCAGGCCAAAGTATGCTGTCTCCAAGAGGTTCAAGTGCTTATATACCAGTTCCAAGAGGTCCTGGCCGGCCCAATTTTCCTGTAATCGACCCATCAACAGTTCATTTTTTACAGGGATCTACACTCCTTCATGTCTTGGCAAACAGGCGAATTTCTCTATGTCACTATGAGGATGGAAAGATTGAGTCGTGATAGGTTTGTGAGATGTAGTACTCGCTTCTATGCTCAGTCAATAGGAATTTGATAAAAATGGAGGTATCTGCACTAAGCCATCACAGTTCCATAAACTACATTAAGGCAAAAGTAGTGCAGAGTCTATCTCGTGTGAACATCGTACGACTTGATTTTAATGGAATAATTGCTAACGATGACGAAGCTCTTCGAAGAGATAAATGCTCTGAACAGGTGAGTTGTGTAGAACCCTGCAAGGGCCGATTTTTCGAAACCCCTATCCGAACTGCTCGAAGCAACCGAACTCCACGGCCCGACACAACCCGACTCAATAATAAAAAAATGGCAGTCCATGTTTCCCAGTTTTCTTCATTGCTGATCGCAACGCAAGACAGAAAACAAAAATTTTCTCGACTGTCTCTAGTGATATACGACGTTCTTTAATCACATGACCGGCCAGGCCACAATGAAGGCGGCGAGACTGGACAGGCAATGCAAGCCTGATTTCAGCTTTTCAATAACCTTCATAGGAAGTCTCACTTTAGTATGACTCAGAAGCCGTAATTGATCCCTGTCATGCGATCACAAGAGGTTGTAGCACTAGCATTTCTAGTCCATGATTATGATATTACCTTGCAAGAAAAAAATTTCCTAGTAGAGCTGGAGCCAGCCGGCCACCCGTCGAAATGGCGCCGGCTCAGGGTATCTGCCCCCTTCCAGTCCCAGATTCCGCTAGTCTTTCGCAGTTACTTATGAAATGATTATCCTTCGCACAGGCATATTCCAGTGGTCCCAGCCCAGAGGCAAGATAATAAAAAAATGCATGAGAAAAATTCGGCCCAGTCCGACCCGACCCAAAGAGAGATCTTAGGAATTTTCGGCCCGAAACGGCCCGTGGCCAAGTTGGGTCGATCCGCAACCCATGCAGGCTCTAGTATGATGGTGCTCGATTATCAGGTCTACGTGCAGAACCGTTTTTAGTAGTACTCAGCAGTGCAAAAGGTACTGGTCACTCAAAGCTGATCGAGACGCGAAGATTTTACTAATGTCAAACATGAATACGTCGAATGAACTCGCGTTGCATCCCTTTTCATGCTAGCATACCATGAAAGGGGATGGAAATATGTGAATTATAAGTAGGATCATTCCGAGAGCTTCGGACTCCTTGGTTCCGCTGAGTGCGCAGAGGACACTGTGCGCTGAGAAACTGGTTTTCTTTTTGGCTAACGATGCCATGCTTTCCTACTGTATAGGACTCAGTTCGAGCACAAAGCCTATAACCTAGGTAGCTTTCGAGCGAAGGGATAATACTTGTTTGCCTCGAACGTTTCCGAAAGGCTCTGCATAGCTGTTGGGAACCCTGAGCTAGAAAATAGAGAAAGATCATGAAACCGATAGTTTTTCAATATCCCGACATTCTAGTAAACCATAGACGCCGAACTTATGGGGCAAAGGGGCATGTGCCCCCCCCCCCCCCAACAATGTTATGGGTGGGGCTATGCTCCCAGAGAATGGCCAAAGTACAACTGAAGTACGGCACATGGAACATGGGAAAGAAAATGCTATTTCACGAAAGATATAAAAAAATATATGATTTTCCTATCTGCTTAGAGCTCCGAGAGATCCCCATCATCACGTAAGGGTATGGGGTGGAAGAGCGAGGACCCTTGTCCCACTCCACGCCCAGCACCCCTACCCCCCCCCCCCCCTCCCCAATGTTTTTTAGAAGTCGGCGTCTATGCAGTATACCTTATAGCACTGTTCATTCTCTGCACGATGGGTATGAACGTTCGCATAGGTGACGTTGACAGCTGCTATCAACTGTAGAAATGTCAAATCAATGCAATTTGCGAGGCCTACATTTTTAAGCTACTAAGGATCTGAGTCATGTGAGCTGGCAGCCTTAGCATACGTGACTCTCCCTCAGCCGAATAATTCAATTCGTAGTCTCTTCAATCTACTATGGGAGTCAATATTATCCGAAGTTTTCCGTAATCCCGGAGAAGCAAAGAGTAGCTGCAAAAATATTAATGTAAAGCTGGATAGCTTTATTTTCCCGGGCGGGCACTTTCGCACATAGTGAAAATAAATAGAATCTCCTGGATTTCCAGTAGGCCTATCATATGCACATTTTGCTTCGACGCTGGCGACTAGCTTATTTCGCCTCTCCGCTCGAGCCTTTCATAGCCCCCCAACTCAGCTCTGATTTTCGAATCAGTTCAAAGGTCAAAACCAAGGGATTGAAATCTTTATCTAACATCCAAAGGGGAGGAAAAGAAAAAATAGATACGTATAGTTACAATTAATCTGCATTCTACTACCCTCCAGGGCTGCATTCAGAATACGAACATGCGAATGATAGGGCAAGACGCACGAAGGTTTTAACGGCCGTGACCTAGACGGAAGAGAAGTGTATCTTACAAGATGCACCTGCTCCACTTCTTTTCGTGATTTTTTTTTCCCACCCATTCCTTTCTCCTGACCTCAAATGAAGTCCGCTAGGAACTGACACTTCGTTCCAGTTTTTGTCTGTTCAGTACTTCGTCATGAGCACTGTGGGGGAAAAAGACAATGCTGTGAGCAGTGAAGGATGAAAAGTGATTAATTATGTGGGAGGGCTGAATCCGGTTCCTGTTTCGTGCCGAGCTTCTTCCGCGACAGCAAGATGTTGTACGTGAGAGAGACCTCTCTATTTCATATCGCAAAGCTGCAATTAACCTCAGACCTCCAAGAGACATGTACACCAGCACAGGAAGAGGTGGACGTGCAACAGCTGGAATTACGAGGTGAAAAATAAATTGGGGGTTATCTCTTAAGAAGCTTCACGCGCACATGAGGCATGCATAATTACAACGTAAACACACACACACATACACACAACTGCACATGGCGGCAGTGCTCTATTTTACAGTGTTCAGAACAAAAGTTAGAACTTTGCGCTACAAGCCATGTCCAATTACTTTTTGGCCCCTTCTCGAAAATTGCGTTACATCCTCCATTTGCAGTTACTCTCATAATACCCTATACTTAGACCAGGTGATAGAAATATTGCTCCTCTGTACTGTATTTTAGAGTCGTCGTTGGTTTCACGGCTCTGCACTCTATGAAGGGTGGCATGAGAGCCCAGACACGAGAATGGTTTCCATCCTGAGGTTGTTCACTCACGTTTTTGGCTGACTCACTATCTCGTTCTAGACGAAAATGACAGCTAACACATTAAGATTTCATGCCAACAGTCTTGTGGGTGTCGGTTCTGCATGACCTGGCACGTGCATGGACAGAACATCTTCGTAATAGCTGTTAACTTCTACTTCGTCATCTCTCGATCAGGTTTCCTCAAGTAGAAAACACCGAGTGGTGGACTGTTATAGTTTGAACTATTTTTCAACGGTAAATGTCAGATCACATGATACGGCTATGATGAACCGCCTCAATCCATGCATGAGATTAACCACTCCGAATTCCCAAGTATCACGTGGATACGCTTTTTCCTTGAGGTCTTCCTCGTCTCTTCTTCATCACCCGTCGGTCAAGAAATACCGTCTGCTCTCGAAAGGTCTTATGATTGCGAAAGGAGAACTAAGTACTCCAGGAAATCCATTTACTACTAGGAGTTTTTCTATCTCTGAAGAGCCGTTGCGACATGATGTGGTTTCTGAGCGTAGGCTATGCACTTGTTTTCTTCCCAGCATCATAGGTATTCAGGGATGGTATAGCCGAGGGCAGAGGAGGAGGAGGGGAAGAGATCACGAAATGCGCTGGAGGCAGCCCTTCCTTCAACAGTTTAATGAAGGGGATCAGGCCTGTGAGGGAGAAGACGGAGGCGGCTTCTCTCGGCCATATTTTTACCCGCTGGGCCATAACCCCGAAGACCCCCATGGGCATTCACACCGCATTCATTCCTTCATCCAACCCATTTTTATCTTTCTGCAATTAGTCAAGAAAATTACAATCGATAGTCCTGTTATATGCATTTCATATTATGCTGGTCTTCGACCAAGCATTCATTCGTTTGGTGAGAGAATAAGTTCTTGGCCCTATATTCATTTTGTCACTGGCATATTTCCCCTTTGATAACTCGATACGGTATGACCAGCACGAAGATCTTCTGCAACGATACCCTAGTACGTACTACTGACAGCAAAACTTAGCCTCATTTAGCTCCGGATTTCTGCTGTTGAAACGGTTACGCAACGCAAAACAATCGTTGGATTGGGAACATGGAGCAATTAAAGTGAGTATAATAAGTCGAGACAACAGTTTTTCTCTCCTCATTTCCCACGGTAGCAGGAGTGGATCATCAGGTCAAGGAAGGGAAATTACGGAAAGCAATGGGAAGAACCTGGAGCAATTTTGGCCAAGAGTCAATGTGCAATTGTGCCTTTAGACTCTCTCTTCCCTCGCGGGCATGGAATGCGTGGAGATGAGAATGATGAGATGGGCAGTCCGGCACCTTGCTGCGAGCAAATATCTGCCTCTCTCTTCCCCCCCTTCGCTCTCTCTCATCGCAATGCTACACTTGTCCGCTCCTCCCTTGAGGCTTTACAAAACAACAAAGAAAAAAAAACTTTCCAAGAACAAACGTTGACCTGCAGTATCATCTTCAAACCAGCTCCCATCCCGGATGTGAAGCATCCCGGATAATCTATACACGGCATAAACCATGATGACGAAACCCACGATTCTAAATTGTGAAATCGTTGTTGTATGTCCAAGGCAGTGCCATGGGAAAAAAGTGGGAGTAAAAGTACAGCGTGGGGCGGGAATCACACCCCCAACCGGCAGCAATCTGATCTGACATACCATTCACCACGTAACGCAAGCTAACGCTATTTGGTAGACTGTACAATGAGATGGAACGAGACTTTATTCTGATTTTCAAAGTTTGAAAAGGGGACGTTACATTTAACGTCGATGCATGACATGCTCCAAACATTAAAATTTTTTACCAGAAGCGATGAGCCCTTTTCTTATCGGTACATCGACGATAGAACTGCATCGCGCGTTTAAGGAGACGATTCACTAATGGGCCTTACTCTGAAGGTGATGATGGTGCAGTGATGAAGGCTCTCTACAACCTCATTTCCACTCTGTCCGCCAATTTCGGTAAGAAGGGCAAAGGTGAAGAAATTTCGAAATCGCGATAAAGTTAGCTTTTACGAAGAAATGGCACGCTTTATTTCCTTCTACATTTTGCCGCAAAAAATATGATTCAGAGGTAAAGGAATATGCGCAATGAAATTCGGCTGAAACCTCGTATAGTTCATCCAGGCACAGAAAGGACCAAGCGGCATGAACCCCCAATGGGAGTGCCATTTCTTATTACCTCTCAAAAGCTGGCAGGCCCCTGTCTTCCTTTTGCCTCAAACCTGTTTTCCTGCACGGAAAGAAAACCTTTCGGACAATTGCATACGTAACTACGTTTCGCCGCCAATGAAGGGAAATTCCCTAAAATGAAAGGAAGTTGGCTAAAAAGAAAAGGGAAGACTGGCTTAATGTAGGCTAATGAGGGAGACAGGGAACGGCGAAGCTCATTAGAACATGGAACCCCCTGATCCATGGTCATTTGTCTCGTCCCTTTTGATTTTTTTTTGTTTGAGAACGTGAGAAGGGATCCGTCTCAATTGGGGTCTTCAAGGGTCACCAACAGCTCGACGACACTCGGTACGGAAATTAACCGAATCCATTCGGCTCACGTATCTCGAATCACGCCTCCTTCCTTCGCTCCACACGATCTTTGAACGCACGAACGAGCAAAGGACACCGAACTGTCCAAGCGAAACTAAGCATCGTTCTTCTTCTTCAGTGGTGTCCATCGCATGAGATCATGATTTATTTTAGAGAATTGATTGTTCCCAGCTGATGTTAACCTAAATGCTCAAGTATGAAGTCAAACGTGTTTGGAGTCCAATCATAGGCAAATTGCGTAACTGGAATTCCTTAGAATTTAACGATATTCTTGATTCGTTATAGATCCAATAAATTGCTTGTTTTGTCGGTTTTATTTTCAATTTGCCCATCACTAAGTTGACATTACTGCAATAATCATTCCCCAATAAGGAGAGGGCAATATGTCCACAATACAACCATGGACGTGAGCGCAACGATGTCCATTATTTGGCTCTCATTACAGATATTCATTGTTTTGGGTTTGAGAGGGATGAGGAACAAGCGGGAAATGTCACCATGTGTTTTCATATAGCATCTTCTGCAACGTGAAAAACAAGTTTCTTGTAAAGTCTTATGACGGGTGAAAATTGCATGGAACAAGGGGGGACATAAATGAGAGACTCGGCAGGACATGGGCCCTCCTGGAGGGGGCATTCGCTTCGGACCTCCTATTGAGTTTCAACATCTTCCCATGGGACACTCAAGCGGAGGGAGAGAGAGGAACAAAAAGAAAACATATAGGCCTTAACTGCCTGAGGCAGTTTTCGTCACCCGCTTTCGCCCGTACTGTTAAGGACAGTGACTCAATTCCGTTCACAAATCCTCTCCATCCATGTGAGGGAAAATCTCCACTGGCAGTGCACGGGAGAGAAATGAATTGCTTCCCGGAAGACACACCCCTTCCTACCCTACCGGGTAAACAACATCCCCCTGGATGCGCCATTCAAAAGAGACAAACAGAACGCGACTGATACAATAAGCTAAGTTAATAAGCCGAGTTGAAAGGCAAAGCATACAAGCAGTAGGTTTTGGAGCGAAAGGAGGAACTGAATTTCGAATTGGAGCGGCAGGAGTGCTGAGAATTCGACCGTGTCCAAATTATGCGTACCCGATTCCATATCCGCAGGAAGGAATGAACACACTCATTTACTTGTACGATTTCCTGGAGCTCAAGAAGCGAAGAGGGATGCTAATGAGAGAAGAGTAGAAAAGAAAATCCTCTTTCTAGGAGAGGGGAGTCACTTTCGAAAGGGAACGTTCCTGACTGGATTCTTTTGAGGGAGGTGGCAGTGGCACTCGCCTGGGATTGTCCTCACACAAGTCACACGGGGAACTCACTAGTCATCCTGGATTCTTTTCCTCCCTCTTCTAAGGGGGCTTTATCCAATTCTCTTTTCAGCGACTCCAGTCTGAACGGAATGACGGATGAAATTGCCCTCGTCTTTAAGTCCATAAACATTCCTCGTCTCATCAGACATTGCTTCCATTAGCCCTTATCAATTTAAATGACAGCCTTCTTAAAATGAACGAGAATGATAACTGTTCCCGAATGAATATTTTAATGGAAAATCCGTATCAATATCAATCTCGTCATTTCTACTTCATTTGGAATCTCCATTCAACAGTACGTGTGAGAACCTGAGCCATGAGTTGAAAATTGTCCCTTTTATCTTTCGACGATTTTACTGTGTTTAAGAGGAGGTATAAATCTGCGAAGCAGTCAAGGACTGTCTTTTTACAAGGTGAAACATCCAGTTCCTCCGAGGGTGAGGCTAAGCAAGCCTGATATGGCTTTTCCATTCCCTCAGGCCGTGCCGTCCCTCCTGAGTCCGAGATCCTGCTCGTTCGTTAAGGCCCACACTCGAATGCGTTGCAAAATAAGGCCTCCAGGTCTCGGATTTCGCCTCTACAAGACATAGACAGATGGATTCGAGCGAGAAATCATTTAGCTTGGCGCCGGCATCCCCTCCATCTCGGCATGGCAGCACAGAGTAGCATAACTGTAACTGTCAATAGGCCACAGTTGGCACCAAGAGGTAGGGGATGAAATAGCAACAACGTCATCAAGGATGTCCTTGAACACGTACTATGTTCGTTATTAATCTACTTGGGTCCACGCCCATCACGTTATATGGACATGCATTAAAGAAAAGAGTTTCAAGTGGCGCAAGGGAAATAAAAAGAATTGATTATTGGGTCAACTGTAATGGGCTTATGGTGAGGCATAGGAGCACATTTAAGGTTTCCCTCTCTGAAAACGCATGCAAACTGAAGAGGAGGAAATTACCATAATACTGATGAACGAAATTAATTATTTCCTTTTGTTCTTAGTTCGATTAAGAGAAATGAAAGCCTATACTGTCTATACTGTGTTCGCGAATACAGAGTAATAAATATTCTTTCGATTTCAGTGCACACAAAAGCACTGAGTACTGTGCACTGAGTGGCAATTTAAAAAAAAAGGCATGAATTATAAATTTTAAAAATCTATGTCTGACCGTGATTTCCTGAATCAGTTCTTGTTCGTCGAGGAAGACGACTTTGACGTGGAAGCAGACGGACTTCTCCCCGAAACAGTGCATGATGCCGATGAAAACCCTCTCCGGTCTTCACATCCTCGCACCTGAGCGAGGGAGAGTCACGTCATTCACGGAAAGAGAAAGAGACGCAGAAGCGAGGAGAAAAACCAGTGCAGACACACACCTGTAGAGAGAGTCGGCGACGGTCGTTTCTAGGCCAGGGAAGAGACTCGACTGACTCCCGCTCGGCCCTTCCCTTCATTCCGTCCACTTCCCTCTACCATCGCCCTAGGCTATGCACCTGTAGGCTCCTATGTGTATGACTCTATGCTATGTTACGCTCTCTTACGCCAGCATTCTTTTCCCTCTCCCTCTCGCTTACCACACGGTGCAACTAGATACTCCTGCTCCCAAGGAGACGAGGACGGAGTCTTACGTCTCTCATCAGCGTGTACAGGTGTCGCCATGCGACAAGCTTGGGCATACACGGGTCGGGTTCGTAACTAACTGTAGTTTCTTTTCATTTACAGAAGGATAGTTGCCATTGTATTTCTAAATGAACACAGTACTTCCATATGTGTTTGCATGAAGCTCTCTGTATCAATTGCAACCCTTAGCAACAGATTTAATACCATTATGGATCACTTCATCTCTTTCACACATGCGTCGCGAGAGTCAAGTTTGTATGTGGTCGATGCTACTCGTCAATTACAATCAAATCCAAAAGACTGTCCAAAAATATTCATGCAAAATTAAGTAAGAATCATGCGAGATGATTCCATCTCTCCATTCTATCCCCATTCCTTATTCCCCAATTTTAAACTGAAGATATGAATACTGCAAACACGGGTGTACGTATAAGCACCAAAGGATGAATCGCACTCTTCTGAAGCATGAAAGTTACAAGCAATCTTCAAATCAACAAAAGAGAGGATAAAACCTATGGTACAAAATAGAGGATGAAACCAGGTTTCCAAAAATTAGGAAATTATTCTTTGAAGAATAACCTGCGATGGCAGGCATTCACGAGAAAACTGCCATTTAATGCCGTCCCCGAGGAGAGATTCTAAATTCGTCTTCATTTCTGAAAATGACAATGATGCGTTGAGCCAACGTTAAATCACAATTACATCATAATGAATTAAGGAAGAAATGAAGATGCTTGCCTCCCCCGTCATACCTATCGGGATTGCTGTTTTTCTTTGCCCGTAAGAACTCAGGCACAACAGCATTAAGGGCAAACGTCTTGTAAACCAATTTTACATACTGTAATAAAATTTTTAGTGTGAAAATAATTGCCGCAACTCCAGTCGGCTTTTATCGAGCTTCACCTTTTCCTTACCGTTCAAAATAATTTTTCCTGAATATGAGCGCAAGGCATTTGGAAAAAGACATTAGAATGGATTTTTTCTCTTGCCCCAGTCATCATCATAACGTGGCTTCATAATCATGCTTGAGATTAGAGACGACAGGGTAGAGGGTTTTCTTCTTCCAATAGTTTGTTGCTACTAGAATCTTCAATTCCGGTAAAAGTTCTTCCGTACCATGAATCGCAGTTGAATTTCGATAAGGCACAGGTCATCACTACTACCCAGAGGAATCCCATTTTGACAGACTAGCACTAGCTCTACTATGAGGATAGTTTCATCTCCCACCCGTACTTTCCGGAAGAAATAAAGCGCCTTTGCGAGTTTAACATAAAAAAGCTTCATGAAATTTGCAGCTGACTCTACTTATGGTTAAAAGGATGAGCACTGGAATTGCGAGGGCTGTTCAAAAAGTAATGACCTTCCCTTAAAAACGTGGGTTGGCTCCGTCATAAGAGTTTCATAATATAACCCCCTTAATTTGCATTCATGTTCTGCCTTCCTTGAAATTTTCAAGTCCCTGGACTCGTGTTGTCAGTGTAAAGAATTTTCATAAGAGTGTCTAGTTTTCCCACTGCGACCAGAAATAGCGAACCAGGAAAAAGCGACCAGGATCGAGATCAATCAACAAATGTGGAGATGATTGGTCCGGGCGGCTAAAAATGGATTACAGCCAATATCGCATGATTTTTTTCGTGCACAATTCGAAGAAAACGTGCCTAGTTCCTCCTCCAACTTCAAGCAATCGAAGTGAAGAGCAGCAACGACAGTCTGAATTTCGCAATTTGGCATTCTAACAATTTGTCCTTCAGAGAATATGATAGGCAAGATCCTCTTTTAAGCAGTCGGATAAATCAAGTTCTGAGAACTGGAGCAACGTGGAGTCATATAAATTAGATTTTAAAATGACAGAGAAAACCAGTGGAGCTTTATCGTTTGAAAGAAAGTGAGGTAAACCTGACATGAAGAGTTTTATTAGAAAGCGGTCCTTGATCCAAGCCAAGATTCCTCTAGAGTTCTTCAGTTTCCCATTTTCCGGGTTCCGCAGATTAGTAATCTGCGGAACCCGGAAAATGGGTTGTATCCCTTCATTTGAAATTGGGAAGCCTCGTTACCCAAAATTTCTTCCAGAAAAAGTCAGTTTAAGAAAGAAAAAATTTGCTTGATTTGATAACTTTATAAACATTGCAGGTCAAATTGTAATATGCAACTTGATCCTGGTAATTCTAGCTCTATATTTAGAATTCCTATTGTTTCTCATCTTTCAATTTCACTCTTGTTTCGGGCGTAGACGGTAGCTGAATGGTATTACTGCTTCCAGGCCCACTACTGCAGCAAGATCACAAGCGAGAGGCCTGCGTGAATAGTCCTCAGGAATTTTTGCAAAGCCTCTGAGGCTGCAGGGGGTCTCGATTACCTTCAGTTCTCACCTTCTCGCCAATTCGCTTCGGGGCTCCATTCTCGACAATTAACGTCTGGCCGTCAATGAGGCGATCGCGTACGAGATAACCTGTCTTCCCCGATTTCTGTGGATGAATAAGTGGTGGGTGGAGTTTGAGTCTATCATGTCAGATTCTCAAGGGGAAATCCTACGAGGATCATATACTTTCTGGCTTCTTCTTTGAAGCAAGGCACAATACACGATCCCGATCGCGAAAAGATGAGGATCTAAAAATGATAGGTCTTATATTACCTCGCAATTTCCGACCGATTCGATGAGCTTCGCCCAACTTGATGCCGTCTCCGATGCCAGCAGCTTTCCCGATTGCATCCTGCACTTACTTTTCGCAATCTTTCTGGATTTTCATCGCCAATCCTTCGATGATCCCGTCGTTCTTCCAAACAATTCACTCGTCTGAGGAGTCGGGCGTTGTCCTTTGCAAGATAAGTCTTTTTTTCCTTAATTTCTGAGGAATTCCTCAAATCCTTGAACACAGCCTTAATTTCTTTATCACTATCTATTGATTTCCAAAAAAATGAGTTGATTTTCATTCGCACTGCGGCTGACATCTTTGTAATATTCTTTAGAGAAATTCCAAGATGCATGTGCTCCACAACTGCAATTTAGCTATCTAGAAAATTCTTTAAAGTCAGCTTTCATAACTTTAAGGTAACTCTTTGCATACACCTATTGAAGAAATTGCATGGGTGCGATGCTCAGAAATCCATTTAAAAAATCCTGGCATACTGAACCTTACGGTATGGTTTCGTTGCTAACGCACAATGGCCGACAATTAAAGTCCGATTTTCATCGGCATATCGAAGTTCCCGAGGGAAATATATGGTGCTACAGAAATTCACAACTTTGGCACGACTTTGAGAACAAGCCTCATTCTTTTCTCAATCAGCGGCGAAAAAATACTGATGATTTTTTACACAGAATCTCGTAGGGATATGATAGATCAGGGGCAACGGATCTCGAAAACTCGTTGCCATCTCTTGTTTACATCACGAGGAATGCTTTGGAGATAAAATACTTTCTGAGTACGCTATGTTACTTCTGAAAGATGCGCTCTGCATAAGTGGAACACAATATAGACCTTAAGTACTCCGAGTGTCTCAAAACATACAGAGTGTCTCAAAAGTTCGCACTCATGGGTATTTTGAATTAATTAAAATTTTCAATGAATGAGTGCGACAAAATTAGAACAGAGGTGTACTGATAAATATTCAGAGGGGGTTATATGCTAGAATTTATATGTGCATCCAAGTTCATGGCATGCAATTTTAACATATTCTCCAATGTGATGCAGGAGAGGCAAGTGCCTCTATGTTTAATACATTTTTTCGCTCGAGTTTCTTCGGAAGGTCTAGCTGCTTATCATCGGTTGTGCAGTGCTACACAGTCCATGATCCTTTGGCAACACTCAATCGCATACTTTGTCTGAATAATACCATAGACGATAATGTATGAGTGAACCCTGAGCGTCACCATACCATGCAAAGTGGCATCAAGGTCTTCATACCGTTTGTGTCAGTCCTTCTCACCTCCTCCTTTTTACACCCGCGTTTGTTCCAACTGATGTAACGTTTAGGTGATGACGTCGGCCTCGTAATCCTTTATCCCTGATGTGGAGAACTGCTCGACCAAGAATCAAAGTCGTGCAGCCCATAGATATTGAGATACACCCCTTCCAGTACTCAAACCAATTGATCGGTGACCTTGTAAACTCTCCTAACCTTGGTCCCAGGGGAAGGGGAAAATTCCATGCTTCCTTTGGCATCCAGACAGCCTCTAGACTAGAAGGAAGAAAACACCCACACGTGGAGTAAGGGCAAAGGAGTTTTCTTGCTATTTTCATGCTCCATCTTTCGTCTTTCTGACAGTGATTCACCCCCGATCCTTCAACTGCATATTGCAGTCACCATCCCCTGCCTGTCGATCTAATCGACAGATAGGAGATGGATTAATGGATTAGAGCAGACTTCTTCCGAGCAGACAGGATAGATTGTCTTCCTTTTCTTCCGCGCAGTCGGATCATTTTCCTATAGGCGTAGATGAGAAAGCGTTAATATTCGCGGTCCAGGAAAGAACGGATCTAAACGACATGGCATGCGGTAGATACAGATCCACTACGCTTTGGTGCGCTGATAAGGTCTATGCCGGAAAGAAATGCTTCGATCCGATCTCACCGGACCCGCGTCGGTGCGCAAACACCCTAACGTGGCCGGAGGAGTTCAGACACGGCTGCGAAGAGATCATTCCGATACGAGTCTTCGATTTATGGCATCTTACAGCACTCAGAGTTCACCAACACGTGAGGGACAGCAGAAGAAACTCGAGTCAGACTCAAAATGCCCAGTGCCGGAAGGAAGAATCTCTCGTCCCCTCGTCCCACAATCTCGCACGTTCTTTCATGCAGAATGCTCTCGAGATTCGAACAATTCCACACGCAAGAAGCGGTCACGCAGGACAGCACCGCTCACGATTAACTCATTATCTACTTGCGTTCCAGTATTGGGAAGACTGAAAATTTTCTCTTCGTTGTGTGGCAAACACTGCTAATGACGAAAGCATGACTGCACTCATATTCCTTGACTGTTTTCCACGCCCCACGTAAATAGGCCATTTGAAGATATTAATATTTATTCTTTGGATGGCTTCAGCTTTGGGAGCTCCAGGATGCAAGTCAATGGTGAGTCAAATAACATCAGGCATGAAAAAGCTGACAATTTTTCTTATTTAATCCCAATGAAGATATGAAATAAATTCAAATGGTATAAATATGAGAATAAAATGGATGCAATAAAATCACTAATATAAATTTCTGCAATATTTTTTTAAAAGGATGATATTAGGTCTATGGGCTATGTTTATGCCAACTTTGAGCTTAAAGTCAACAGTTGGGTGAAAATTGGCTACCTTAATATGTATTTGTAAATTTCTACTTGCAAAAGCGCACGTTATCTAAGTATCTGACTTCGATATTTGTCAGCAACTCTGTGCAGGTATCTATGCTCAGGTTATTTCATATGTCAGCTCGAGTAACCAAAATGATTTGAAACGACCATAGATGTGACTGAGGATGATAATTCTAACTGTACATCTGTCTCCGTCTCCTCCCTCTTCTTCCCTGTCCCTTGGGAAAAGACTCTATGATGAGGTTGAAATCGAGATAAGCAACCGGTACTTCTTTCCCTCTATGGAACTCCCGCAGTAGACCAGTGGGCACTGAAACGGAGAAAGAAAGACGAGAGGAAGAAGGGAGTGATGATGATGCCCAGTGTTGATGAGGATGCCAACGAGGAGGAACGGAGCAGCAGAGGCAAGGCAGGACGACAACTAACCCAAATCTATCACGAATCCTCCCCAGAAAGGAAGATGTCTCTCTTCGTTACCGTCTCCGTCTCCCCCGCCATTGCAACGTTTGATGAGGAATACACGGAAGGTGCACATCAAGCAGCATTCAATAAAACAATGTATAACATTTTGAGGAGTTTTCTATTTTAAAAAAAAGTTCATCCGCCACAGCCAGGATGCGTTCCAATAAGAGTCATTTCCAAATGGCAGAGAAGCCATGTAATGCATTTCCAAGTGTATTTCTCCCAAGATTCTATGCTGAAGCTATGGGGCATTAAACAGAAACCTATGACTGGAATCAACATGACTCCTTATGACTTACTCATATGCGATATACGATCAAGTCATAAGGCGCAGGATGTAATTTGTGTTCTGGATGTCATCTAGTTTAATATACCTGTTTACCTTGTCGAATCCACTTGTAGGCCTCTGACTTCTCCCATATCGAAGAATCTTATCGAAAAGTCCCATTGAATAATCCCTTGATTTCCCTGATCCCTGCGAGAGATTAGTTAATTTTGATTTATGAATCTATTGGTGGGGATATGCTACCATAGCTACCCAAACACCCTGTGGCTTGCACTCGGAAGAAAATGCTGCACGGTTTGGTTTCAATTTCGAATCCCGCGCTGGGTGCATTCAGTTGTGACGCGGTTCTGTGGATCATGACCATTCATTTCATACGACTTTTCGACGCACTGGGGCATGTGGCGACTCAAGTTTTTATTGCAGTGCGAACTGTATGCAGAGGAGAGAAAAAATTGTATTCGTTACTCATGGATGAATAAACTCGAAAAAAAAATCTTTCTTAGACAACTTTCATATTTTTTTGTTGAAAACTTTAAACATTTCCAATAACTTCATTGGTATGATCCTTTCAAAAATGGCCTAATAAATTCGACCTAACCAACTTTTTCCTTGGATTTTATATTGCTGAAGGCAACACGGCTCACTGTCTTGGAGTCTAAATGTGAATTGGGCATTACTGATATGCAATTCCCTGATAAAAAAAAAGAAGAAAACTCGGCCTGATAAAGCGTGAAATAACACAATATCGCCAATAAATAAGCCTTTGAATTTCCTGCGAAGCAGATTCATAAAAGCAAACAAGATAGGCTGAAGCTAGAACTAGTAACTAGTCTATGCCTAAGTTAATGTTAAAAATGGTCAATGAAAGGTATCAATAGGCGTGGTCGCGCCTATTACCTTTCTTCAACCCCTTCCCGTAACAAAAGTCAAACTCCGCGTGCTCTCCTCCTCCTCCTCTATGAAAGTATCAACAGAAACGAAATTAGCCATGTTTCTTCCTCTCTCAACACTGAATCGCTCCAGCAAATTTGAAGTCTCATCTCCCAGGGGTTGTGGAATACGCTAAGTCTCGCTTTTAAAATATGTGAATTTCATTCCGTTTTTTTTTTCTTCCCCCCCCCCCCCCCCCCCCCCCCCCCCCCCCCCCCTTCCCCGGGGTTGTGGAGATCACTGAATTTCGCTTTTCGGAGATGTCGATATCGTTCCGGTATTTTTTTTTCTCCCCCCCCGTGGGTAGCCGCTCATGGGGAGGGTTTTCGGAGAAAAGAGACCAACCATGAGAAAGATATCGACTCGTAGATGACAAAAAGCGCCCAGGAAGGAAAAAAATCTCCTCAGATCTATTCGAGATGGTTCGAGGAACTCCAGATAGGTTCCATGTCCCGCTGAAATGGTTCATGAAACGCGAAAAAGGCCTCAAATCGGTCTACCGTAACACGTCCTCGATGAGGTGTCTCGAAGACCACGAATTCACCCCTTATAGGCCTAATTGGCCCCGTAAATCGAGAATTGAGTTTCTTTTGATAGAAAAAAGGTAGGCTTTGGCGTAACCTGAAGGCAGTCTGCTGATTAGGCCTCGGCCTAACGTTAGTGAGTTCCGTTGGGAAGGGTGCGAGGGTTGAAGAAAGGGAGCCATTGAAAATTGGTTTTCACATTACTTCATTCTCTACATACCTGCAGAAATTTTTATGACCATATTTTCTCTGGAGAATTTCTCCCAAGCTTCTCAACCTATTTTCACCATCGAAACCTGGGTTATTTATATTTATTTATATATTTTTTTTTACAGATGGTGCATGCCTATCCAGTTTTTTTTTAATGAATAATTAAGTACCAATCGAAGCCCTAGCTAACCACTGTTATTAGTTTTTTTACATTTAAAAACGTTGAAATTCGACTCCACTTCGGCCAATAAAACTATGAAAGTAACCGAAAACTGGAATATCGACGATTCTCACCTGCCGCTTAACTAACCCGCATGGCTTCGGCCACCGCCATGGAGAGGGAATACAAAGCAGGGAAATGAATGCACGTGAACAGTGATACACCTCCCTCTCACCTTCCCCTAGCCCAGACAGAAAAGCCCAGACGAGGCAAATGCAGACCCTTTGGGCCGAGGAAAATTTCCTGTGTACGCCTAAAGTGAGATGCCGATATGCTCTCTCCTCACGATCCTCTTCCTTCCAATTAATTTCTTTCGCCCGTTAAACGCACCGATCAAATTTTCTGCTATATTTTCGTTGATACTCTCAATTGAACGGTATACCTTACCGTTTATCCTCGATAAAAAAAAGGCAATCTCCTCTAGGCTTTTCCTCCTATGGAAGGGACGCATTGCAGCCAAAAGTCCTCTTTCCTTTGCATCACCACTGCAAGCATCCACATTAAAGAACTTGATATACTTGGCGAGCGAACAACTCGCCAGCGGGTGGGCGAGCGGAATGTCGAACTTCAGATTGGCTCTTGCTAGCGAGCAGGGCCGTACTGAGGGTTTTTTAGACGCCATGTGCGACATATCAATCCAGCTCCTCAAGTTTTCCCACCACCAAAAATACATTTCGTATTGACTTATAAAAATAAATAATTATCTCTAAGTTCAATTCATTTAAATTCTGAATAATAATTAATTGGAACACAATTAAACACATTAATACTATGAGATCATATGTATTTCAAAACTTTTAAATAAAATCATTTTTAAGCCGTGAAATGCGACTTTTTTTTTCTCAAGGATTAGATATGGGCAGAAGTAAGAATACTGAAAGTATAGGGAACTAAGAACGTTTCAAGCTATGCGATGCAGTTACAAAATAAAATCCACAAAACACTTTCAGAGTATAATAGATCAGGCATAAATACAATACGAGAAAATTCAACGTTAAATTATGATGATTTCATCAAAATTGCATTGTATTATTGTGATAAATCGACAGTCAATCGGCGCCCCTTTCGCTCACCCTTGTTACGGCCCTTCTGGCGAGTACTCCCTAGCGAGTAGGTAAATGCACTAGGCAAGTAACCTAAGTGAGCGCTCGCCAGCGAGAACTCTCCTACTGTATCAGGAGCTTGACCTCTCAGCTGTCAAGTTTCAAAAATGAATTAGCACAATATTTTATTTAAAATATTTTCTACGTCTAATGTTTTATTCCAAATCAATGTGGAAGAGCTAACGAGCGAGGAGAAAGTTTTAAAGTCTGTATCCCGAATCCTTCTGCAGTGGCATTGCTTGCTGGCCCGAAAACCGCCATAAAAGGGATTAACTACTTGTCAACTGAGTTGATTGAAAGACTCTGAAAATGAAATTTTAAGGAAAGAGGGATGTGAGGACAGGCCATAAAATAGGGCACTTGGAAATTAAAATTCCCCTTTATCAACATTGTTGCTCTCATTTGTCAACATCGGCAGCGTCACTCATCTTATGAACCTCATTACTCTTGGACTCAGAGAGTCTACCACAGGCACAAGGATTCAGGATATAGACTATACCCCACTTAGCAGTCCTTTTCATTCTTTGGCGCAAAAATAAAGAAGCGTACTCACCTGTAAAACTGAAACGAGGATTTCCGGGCGTATTGTGGGAAATATCTAAGCGAGTATTCTCGGGCGCGACAATTAAGCGGCTAATCCCTTCCCCCATTCTGTAGCATCTGTGCTTAGGATTGGGCGATATGGGTTTTGAAGGGATCGATATCGCCGATCATATGTCGACTGATATCGTGACATCACCAATCCATTAGTATCAGAGTCGGAAACGAGACGGAATTGCCTCAGGATGCAGATCGGAATCACTCTAGGCTATCGATTCCACACGCAGCGAAAAGAATATTGGTGTTTTCTGCTCGTGAATGGAACAAGACCTTGAGGGCTTCTCATTAAATGCTCCTATTCATTTTCGGAGAAAAAGCTAGGACAATGAGCATCTAATGAGTCTCAGAGCGATGACTTCAAGGAATGGTGATCCTTTCCCCATTTCTCCCTCTCATATGTACAATCCTCGCATTAACAGCTGAGGGGGAGGGTGGTGGGGTCCATGGGGTGATGTCAACCATCTTCCTATGCTCTTTAGACCCAATTGCCCGGGGTGATTGCAACGAGCCCTCCATTTATGTTTCCATTATGGAGCTTGTCGATCTTGCCTCGTAATTCGGGTACAACTCCAATCGATATGGCGATATTCGGCACAACCTTATCTGTGCCGCCCGCTGAATTTATATTTATGCAACGTGCTCGGGGCACAGTGAGTCGGATTGATGGAAACGTCAAATAAGTTGAAAGAGTAATTAAAACTTTGACTTTGACATCAACCTCGACGCGCCCCGATTCCACTACAATTTGTTCCACTTCAAAGAAACAGGTTCGTGCCAATTCAAATTCGAGCGGGAGTAATTAACAACACAGAATCGCTCCAGAATATTTGAAGCTCCATCTCCCCGGGGTTGTGGAGATCACTGAATTTCGCTTTTCGGAGATGTCGATATCGTTCCGGTATTTTTTTTTCTCCCCCCCTGGGTAGCCACTCTTGGGAAGTTTTCGAAGAAAGTGAACTACTAAATGAAAGATATTGACCTGGAGGTGACAAAAAGTTTCCTTTCTGTTGCTTCCAGTGTACCATTTCGCCATAAAAAAAATGAAATTAGATGCCGTTAAATTAGGCTTAGCGCGATGGCTCCGGCTCCAGCCTCCAGTGTTGCCGGATATCGTGTCTTAGTTATGCCAGATTCATTACTTCTACGGCCTTAGCATCGGTGTCTGAATCTTCTGTTTTTTAATGTATGATACAATTATGTATCGAGTTCATTAGATGAGCTGATATTGAAATGGTGGCTAGCAGTAGCCGATCGATTTGATGGGATGTGGAAATATCTTATTCAGACAAACCTAAATTAACAGAATGGCGGCCAGCTTATACGTCATGCTTTCTAAAGGCATTTTCTTCTCGGAACGAGTCGAGACGGTTCAAGGAGCTCTGGATAGGTCTAACGTTCCTCATCCGCGCTGAATGGTTCATGAAACTCGAAGCAGACCTATATTCGGTCTAACGTTACACGTTCTCTGTTAAATGGGCCATGAGAGACTGAATAGGCCTACGATTGGCCTAACGTTACACGTCCTCGACGAGGTGTCGCGAAGACGAGGGATTAATCATTATAGTCCTAATTGGTCCGTAGGTCGAGGATTTAGTTTCTCTTGAAGGAAAAAAGGTAGGCCTGACCCGAAGACAGTCCTTTGGTTAGGCCTAGGCATAAAGTTAGAGAGTTCTAGAGAGAGGGGGAGGAGTTGAGGTTGAGGTTGAAGAAAGGTAAAACCATTGAAAATTGGTTTTCACATTACTACATAGAGCATATACTTTAGGTGAACGACTTGCTCTATAGCAACCTGCCTTGGTGGTTTAACAGTTGGCATTGAGTGCTCCACAGACAGTAAATGTCAATTATTGATCGATACTTTCTTCCGCATAAGAAAATCATGCAGTAAGGAATTAAAGTGATCAGGATGCAGAGAGATATTGATCGCTCTGAACGCACCCGAATTCTCTTCACTTTTTCACTTCGTGAGCTTCACCTATTTGCAGGAGGAAAAATCGAGCCTTCACTTCAGAGGCTCCTCTTCGCATTTCCACTTACATTGTGAACGGAACGTAAAGAAGCCGAAAGAACTTACGTGAACATAAACGCCAGACATTTGAGTGGAAACGAAGACTCGTTCCACGTTTTCCGACGTTCTTCAACAACTTTTCCACACTTACTCTTCCTCTATTTCATGGTTCGAGACTTTCCACTCCCAAACAACACAAGCATCTAAATGATGTCTATGCGACGTTACCGCAACGTCATTTGGCTCAAGTCACGTTCCAACAGCGTTGCATGGACCTCATGTGTTGCTTGGACTGTTTCTCATTCTGCCTTTCGATAAGACATTGAGGTTTTTGCCGTTCGAAATATATTACATCCTAAGCGAAATATGACTGCAGCTTTCATGCAGAAACGGTCAGCTGTATGTCGCTTTTTTCCTCAGAGAAAGTTCAAGGACAGCGTTTAAGTCAAAACAATACAAAGGTCATGTGCTTCCCACAGCTGCCAACAGCAGTCATGTGGTTGGCTTTCTATCCTGAACGGACTTAAGGAATGGTCTAACGTGGGTAAGTAATATGACCCATGTTCGCGCGAACAAGATTGCATGGCTAAATGAGAAATGGGGACAGGCGGATACTCTACATTTCAATTTAGCCTTCCTGGTCCACTCTAGCAAGAATACAAATAATATATCCTTCATCACAGGTCACCAGACTCGACTGAGGTGTACCTGAAGGAAGAAAGTGTCGTATGCGGAAGGAGTGACGAACGACGAGTCTCCATGGTCCAATAGTATTGGCGATGAAGGGTTAGTCAAGGCACACGGAAAGTTGGACTTGAAAATAGCCGCAGAGGTTAGGAGAGACGCTCCTCTGGCCCGAACCAAGCGCTTTTCACTTGGATAAGCTCGAGTCAGGCTGAGGAATTTCCCCGGCCAAGGCAAACCCAGTCGAAACGCCTCAGGAGAAGAGTATCCGCCGTTTCCAATTCTCTCGCTTCTCTCTTTTGGAAATTTATTCTAGCTGAAACTCCATGAAAACTTTTTGTTTTTCCTAAAGCATCTAACTCTACTCGATCATCAATTGCTGCGTAGCTATCCCCCCTTTATCCATTAACGTATTTTGCAGCCAACGGAGAGCTCCAAAAAGTTTCATATTGTTTGGGCCAAGTGCTTAACTCCCCATTCGGCACAACAACGTTGTATCAACATTGAGAATTGGTTGAAACGTTGAGACTTGGTTGAAGTTGAGAATTCGACGAAAAATCAACATCAATGAAATGCTAGCTATTCATAATTAAACGTATTTTCAGCATTTGGTGACTACTCGTGAATTAGGGAAGTCGTTCAGAGGCTATTA
>CAJPEV010001745.1:37396-58573 GCA_905338385.1 Darwinula stevensoni | reverse complement strand
AAAGGAATATATAGGAATCCTCTAAGACATTTTCATAAGGCCATATAAAAGGTGGGCGGGGACGCTTTCTGCTCACTCTCTCTCCAGCAGTCGCCGGAGATTGTTTCATGTTGTGCTGGCCTCCCCCGCACGTAGCCCTTACATGCGATCTGTTGTCTCCTCGGCTCCCCTGCATTGTTAGTTTTTTTAAGCGAAACCATCCTCCTTTCCTGGAAAAAGATCATTTGCATCCTCGCCCCATCATGAAAATGCCAGTTTTTTGGAGGGAAATGAGAACAATGAATGATCGGGTCGAAGCTTCCATTGCCTGCACCGATTTGGGCGTGGACGAGAGAAGTTTAGGCCATTCCGGGCTAAAATAAACATTGGCAGTCGGGCAATGGCTATCTATCGCCTCTTATCGGGGGATTTCTTTTGCATTTCGATTTTGCAAAATAATTGCGGCAACCGGAAAAAAAAAATGTTGGGTTTCCTGGTTCCCTCTGGGTTCGGTTGATTTTTTTCCCTCACTTTTTCCCCCCGATTTTCGAGGTTACATTAGGGGAAAAGAGGTGAAAATCAGTACATGTTCACTAAGCAAGGAAAGAAGAGGAGTTTCTGTGGGTTCTTCAGAGGTTTGGCGTCCGCATTCTCGGAACCCTTGGGAACATTCATCGATCACTCTCTGGTCAATCGATGACCTGCTGACCTCCCTCTCGATAGAGTGTGGCTAGTCCCGTCAGGCGTTCTTGTGAGGTCCTTCAACTTAGTATTAAATTAGTTTCAGGTGGGAGAAACTCCTCTCTGCAGACTCAACTGTCACCGTGAGCAGCAGGGTTCCGAGAGCATCGAGCAGCAGGGTTCTGAGAGCAGGGCTGGAAAGAAAGTGGATGTTTTCGCGGAAAGACGGACACCCCGAACCAGACTGAAAGATGCGCGTGCGCAGAGGGTCGTGTTGTCCTGTTGCTATGGTTACTGCGGGCAGACGGCACGAAAAGGAAAACAAAGAAAACAAACCGACCGCAATATCTGGCATTTCCCCATAGCACCTATGGGAACGCCAGATGAAGAGGAAAACGACGCATGGACGAATTTCTCTCCGCTCGGCCTTCTCGCCTCGTCCAGATTAGGAGGCAGACCCGCCCCGAGGGCGCCCAAGGCCTCGCGAATCAAAGAAAGACTTAATGCCATTCCAGCGCCTCGAAGCATCTCTCATTGGAGTACTCTTGATGAGAAGCCTCCATGCCTCTGTAATATATCTCCCTCCCTCTTCGTCTCCAGTTTCACTCTACCGCCCGACAACGCTATACAGATAGGGTGCCAGCCACGATAGACCGAAAGCCCACGAACGCATCCATCACCATCCATCTCTCCCCCTCCGCCCAACACTCCGCACCCCCGACCTCGGGAGACCCTTGTAATCGCCCTTGTAATCGCCCTTGTAAGCGCCCTTGTAATCGCCCTTGTAATCGCCCTTGTAATCGCCCTTGTAATCGCCCTTGTAATCGCCCTTGTAATCGCCCTTGTAATCGCCCTTGTAATCGCCCTTGTAATCGCCCTTGTACAGTGTATTTAAGAGGCGTTCGTCTCCGTCCCAGTCGAGCTTGATGATTGGAGCGGAGAAAAAAAAAATTAATTGCAGATGAGAAATAATTATTTGCCATGTAGCGATGCTTCCGGAAAAGAAATTATTTGTTGTGACTCGCCTTTTGGATGTTGAAATGCTCATCTTCGAAAGGACTGAAAAAAAATTGTACTTATCAAACAAATCATTCGTGCTGGAGAGAGGGATTTATAATAATTGAATTTTCGGTAGATGAAAATGAAACTTCCCAAACTTTATCTCATTTGCATTGAAACTTGACAGGGGGCTGCGACCTGATTTAGTCGTACCTGAAGTACTTGTCGGTACTAATTTTCCTCGACGTGCTGATCACCCTGTGGGAAAAAAGGGGGAAGGTAATTCACGGAAATGAGGGGCGATCGGTTTCAAGTTGGTTTTTTGGGAAAGAATCTGACGCGAATTGGCCAATGGTCGCAAGTTCTGATTTTTTTAATTCGTTAATTAGTCGCGTTAATTAGTCGTGGTCGTGTCGGTCTCTTGGGGGGGCTTGACTCAAAAAGTACCGACAAACGAGGACTGAAAACTGTATGGGAAAGAAAAAGTGGACTCGTTTGGACTCGTTTGGACCTGTGGCATTGGTAATGCTGGCCATTATAGCACAGTCGATTCGATACGTGGGAGTGCGGTGATCGAGGAATGCAATTCATGGCTGAGGTGAGCGGGAGATTCTTGAAGTGCGAACTTTTGGGAGATGGAACAAAGATTTGACTATTGAGATGCAGAGCTCGAAGAGGTTGACGATGAAAAGCGCGGAAAATGCTCTTAAGCGAGGAAAGGGTGCGAAGTCCTTGACCTCGATCCTCCTCCTCGATCCTCGATGGAAGACGTGGATTCCGTGTCGATAACGACTTTAATCACAAGTGAAGGAAGTTGAACTGAGAGGTGAGAATCACGTGTGAGGGCTTCGAGCCAGCTGAGTCCTCGCTTCCTCCCGCGGCGGCTCCGTCCGTCGCGAGGCGTGGGGAGGCACTGAGGGCGAGGCGGGGCGAGGCGTGCGATGGACGCGACATCTGCGCTGCGGCTTGGAGGCTCTAGGGTTGGGGTCGGAGCGACAGAGCGCGGAGTGGCCGAGTGCTGTCCCAAGGCAGCTGGTGGGAAGTCTCGCTGCGACCTTCTTTTCTCTCCCTTTCTTTGCTCATTGTTACTCCGTGAAACATGCAGGTAGCACATTATGGAAAGTGAGAGCAGGAGCGAAAATGACGGCATGCAGTACTCGTCGCCTTACGATTCCTCTCTCACCCCCTCTCTCTCTCGGCAAAGTTAGATCCAACTCTTCATTCATGGTACATGACCATTCCCTGTGGAAGGCAGAGGCAAGTTACGAGTTATATTATGCGACGAACTGAGCGCGAAGCTCCTTGAGATCAATTGCCAGTCGTCGATTGCCAATTGCCCAATTGCTTCTTCTGGCTCAAAAGTCGCTCCTTTTCCTCGCAAAAATACCGTTGCACGCATTCGTCACATTTTCCCTCTGCCTTTGAGGCAACTCCAAGTTCATTCTAAGGTTGCCGTCAGTTGAATCAATTAGTTTTCTTTTGCTGCTAAAAGTTTCAATTCCATCGGCAAGTTGCAGTAATTTGGAGGGAAAAAAAAAACTGCAACTACGCGGGGACATTGCAGCAAGGCTCCCTTTGGTTGACATGTGGGTGACAAATGAGCGATGGATGAGTGACATTTATTTATTTATGGTGTCGTTCTGACGCATCGTTAAATGGTCACGTTCAAATTGAATTGATGTGCCTCCCTTCTTCACGAATTGAATGGAGGAGACAATATTGAGGTCCTATTGAGGGGTCCTCAATAGGACCGAATTTGGTCCAGAATTGGACCGATGCGGGTCCGGTAACTCAGCAGTCGATTTTCAATTCCTCAATTCTTCCTTGATTGTGGGAGCCGACTTTTTGGTCCCTTTGTGCAATTTGGCCGACAATGAGTCCAGTTTTTGGATGGATCTCGCGACCGAACGCCGACGTGGGAGGTTCGTCGCAGAGCGACCTCCCGGGTCGACAATTTTTTTTAATTGAACGTGAACGAAGCGAAGAGGGTGGAAAAGCTGACGATGAGAGCAATCAAAACAAGATGGAGTGCAATGAGGAATGATGAGGACAATGAATGCCATGAAAAATGAGGGCAATGAGTACAATGAAAAATGATGAGGACGATGACGATGGAAAACGCCGAGATCGTCGGATCCCCTCGGCGCAAACGCTGCCAAATTCGCACTTGGTACTAAAATGGCACTTCAGGCAAATTGCAATTCAATTGCAAATTCCGCAAAAGGCGCGGCAATCTTACAATTTTTGGCTCCGCGCGATTCCGCCGAATCTCATTTCTGAAGCGAATTGCACAGCGCGATTCTCCTCCCGATCGGTCGAAATGGCACTGATGAACTTTCTGCTCGCTTCTCTCTCGCGTCAGAATGCGGAATTGAATTTCTGCGAATTGAAATAAATCTTGGCGACTTCCATCCGTACAAACGGGAGAAAACGTTTCCCGCATCCAGCAGATGAGAAGAAAAAATGGAAAAAGCTAATCTGATAAATACATAAAAATTTCCATTAAAAATAAAATATTTGGTAGGGGGATGAGCGGGATGCACAAGCATTCTTTCTCCCTTTTCTACAATAACTAAGATTGGAGTCTGCAATGAAACGCGAACTTTATTTGTTTTTTTGGTACAAATGAGAACAAATCAAAGATTCAGTCGGATCCTAAGCGAACCACAAATGCACAAAGACCAAAACTCCTTTACGAACTCTTCCTGCAAAGCCGGCCCTCTCCCAAACCCAGCCGTCCCTACCCAGCCGTCCCTACCCAGCCGTCCCTACCCAGCCGTCCCTACCCAGCCGACCCGTCTCTACCCAGCCGTCCCTACCCAGCCGTCCCTACCCAGCCGTCCCTACCCAGCCGTCCCTACCCAGCCGTCCCTACCCAGCCGTCCCAGCTCGACTTTGCCATACCAACCGACACGTAGACAAAAGCGGGAGAAACCATCCATTCAGTTCTTGGGCTCGATGTACTTCGCGATGACATCCACGGCCACGTCGAACAATTTCTGCCAGGACTCGAGGAGGATGTCTTTCTTCACGTCCAGCTTCTCCACTTCGGGCATGGAGAGGAAGAAATCCACGAACAGACGCGTTGCCTTCTGCTCAACGCAATACAAAATAATATATTGATATATATATATATTTTTTTTTGTAATTAAAATCGAGCAAGATTAATAATTAAATTGAATCAAAACCAGAATGAAAATGAAACTGAAATTTTAAGAAAATTAAAATTGAAGTTACGCTGCAAAAAATAAAAAAGTTATGATCAAAATCAGAAAATTATTTAAATTCAAATTAAATTATTAAATATTCGAGGAAGTGCGAGATACTTCATGAAGTTAGCTCCCAGGACCTTGTAATCAGCCTTGGTAAGACCGAACGGATTGTGCCTGGCGGCCATCTTCCGCATCAGCTCCTCGAGGATCTCCTGCTCCTCCATGTTGGCCACGACGGCATCGACGGCGGTCATGAAGAGGAGCCCGTGGGCGGCCAGCTTCTTGCTCGTCTTCAGCTCCTCGGGGGGCACGCCCCTCACGGCCACGAACAGGTCCTGGTACTCGGGGTAGGTGTCGAACAGGCTGTCGAGATCGAAAGTGGGAATAAATTAGACTTGCTCGTCCTTGGGTCTTTGCGCTCTTCATCCGTCAAGGTCCTTCTATAATAAAGGATCTCATCCAGTCACCATGAGTTGCCGATTCCAAACAGTGCAAATCCTTTAAAAAACGAAAATGAAATGGAAGGCAAGCAAAAGACTCACTGGCAGAAGAACGCATGACCATGACCCTTCAAGTTCGGCTGGAGCAGCTTGAATGAGTTCCTGATGATCGCCTTATTCCTGGCCGTGAGGCCGAGGGCATCGGGGGCATCCGCGTCGACATCGCCTTCCACCTCGGACGTGGACTGAATTCCTCCCATGGCGTCGAATGGACTGGAAAAAACGGCTGCGGTCACTTCCCGAGAAATTTGTTCGGGGGAAAGTTTATTTTTCGAGCGTGAAGCCTGGGATGATGATATCTCGTAACTGGGGAAATCCCCTCCTTTCGTGTTGAAATCGGAGCATTCAATGGAAATGCCTTTTTTTAAGCCATCGGAACGAGAGCGATGGCTGAAGGCCTCCATTAATCCGTCATCCTTGAACTTGACGTAGAAGCCATTAATGCACGCGCGCGCCTTCGCCTATTCGAAGAATGTCCCTGAAGAGGAATTCGAGATCTCACAATGATGGATGCTTATTATGGGATTCCCTCGGTCGTGATGGCGCGGCCGTGCATCTCCGTGGACCCTCCATTGACGTGATTAGAGGCTCCCTAACTCCCATGAATACATCATGCCCTCCTTTTCTGTCCTCCTCCCCTGCCTTCCTCCCCCTGGTTCAAGGACTCGCGACTCGGCGTGGACCTAATTCCGCTCGTTCTCGCCCGCGGTTTCTCTTCCCGTTTTCTCAGGAACTCGCGAAAACTCGGAGTTATGAAGTTCCATTTCATCCGGTTTGACTTTCCTCAATGGCGCGTGACGCTTCAGCCAACAAACTTGACTCGTTTTGTCCCCGAGGCCCATATAAGAAAAGACGCATTGGATCCATGGGACGTTCTTCCACGCACTCGACTTTTCCAAATAACTCCAGGAAAATTATACACGAGGGGACAAAATTGTCTTTAAATTACTTTTCTATTGGAGACCGAGCAGTGGCGCAAAAATCTACTGGCGCAGGTGAAAATGAAAGGTCAATGAAAGGTCAACTGCCATGAAGGAAACTCGTCCTCCGTAATTAAGCATTTTTTACCTTCAATTTATTTCAAACTTCCTCTCAACCCCTAAATACAAGATCCCTATTGAAGAAATTACTCTTGAAACCGGATTCCCCGACAGGATGATTCCCAATTCCCTCCCAGGTCGCGCGAAACCCAACAATCATTCCGTCCCACTTGATTACACGCCAGCCGTCGGTCCGCCCTTTCATGGCCTCGCGTCGCAATTGGCTTTTATCCTCCCTTTTCGAGACGGCCTTTCATTAGGCATGAATCCCCAATTGCGTTTCATTCCCTGGCCTTTTCATTCTCGATTAGGAAGTGGAAAAGATTCATTTTTTGGGCGCGGAGTAAACTTGGAACGGCATCAGAAGGACCACCAACTTTTACCTATGGCAGCGAATAATCCGGAATCTTGGAATTCTGAGGATGCAAATGAATCAAGTATCCAAAAGAAATCGATGCGTCCAAGAGATCGAAAGGTTGCGAATTTTTGGATCTCTGCGAAACTGCTGGTCGTTCCTGAGACGATTCACGACGGGCCTCGCTTGCGACGTCGGAAGGTCAGCCCTCGAGGCCTCTGAACGCCTACAACCACATATTTCTAAGACACTGTAACAATTAAGAGTAACAGCACGAGTAATTACTATGAAACATAGTAATTACTGCTGAGAACATATATCAGACGGAAGAAAATCCATGGACCTCCGAGGAAAGGGAAAACAGCCACCGGCCGTGAGCATCCATCACGAGGTATCTAATCGGTGACTGTCGATCTGGACTCGTTCCGTTACGAGTCCGACACAAACAAAACCGATTTCGATGGCACCATGTCAATTTTTACTCATGCGATTGACCTTTAAGACATCGGCGAAGGTAAAATGTGCTCAAGGCTGCACGAGCGGTCGTCGACCGCTTTTTCACATGTGAAGCGACGAATTCACGTGCGATGGTAAACCGTAATCGGACAAAACAAAAGGGAAATATGCAGGAAAGTTTTCTGTTGACTAAAGGGATCTTTCTTCCGTGCAGAAGTAATGCATTTGGTGGGTAACGAGTCATCTTTTTTTTTTTTTTAGCAGCTTTTCTTTGCCGATTTCACAAGCTTAGGGACTCGCATTTGGTTTGCCATGGCACTCCCCGAAAATTTCTCTATCTTTCCTTTGTTTTTTTATTTTGTTTTATTTTTTTTTCTTTCCATTTCTTACCCCTTCAGATCTCCTCGTAAGCAATTTAAAAAAATTGTATTTTATATTAATATTTCAATTTTCAATTCCAGTTTTAAATTTATTGCCACTGTCCGGTCCTCTCCACGACGACACGTGATGCACTCGATACGATGTTTACCCGTTTTCTCAAGGTCTTCAAGACAATATTATTCGGCGAGATGTCCGACTCGTCCTCGATTTCCCTCAAGGAAATTCACCACTCCTCCCTTAACCCTTGGGCGAACGGGATTTTCATTCACGGACGAACCACTGATTCCATCGGTACACCCCAAGTACCTCAAAGTATTTTATATTGGGTTGGACCATTCCCAAAGGATATGCAAGCGTATCGACACTTCATACTCGCATACGGAGGAGATTCAAATTGAATTCCTGACGCATCGGGTCAAATGCCCTAGCCTTTATTCCTTGAGCATTTCGACCTACTCTCATTTCTGTCATGTGCTTTAGTGTTTTACTCTAGGCATATGCCCTTTTTAAACCTTCCACATCCTTACCCCCCCCCCCCCTCCGGTCAAGATTAAAAGTGTAAATGGTATACAGAAGTCCCAAGGTCAATACTACAGTGATGAATGTTCAGGGCAAGGAAATCGAATGGGAGAGTGATTGCGGGGCGACTCTCAAAGCTGTAAAGGATGGTCAACCCTGCAACAACTGATCTTCCCTTAAGGTCAATAGTTCCCAGTAAAGGAAAGCTAAACAGCGAAAAATCCAAGCTTCCCATCATCTTAATGGATTTCTGATTCTGAGGACTGTTCATGCATGATTTGCAGAGGGGAACGGGCAATACAACTGCCCAAGTGGAAGACGAAGAACTGAAGCACTCACGAGTCGACTGAGGACAGCGAAGCCAAGCATCCAGTGTCGGCGACGAGACGCTACTGAGGAAATACCACGAGCCACCGAGCCATCCCATGTGTGTCCCTGCGTGCGTGAGTCCGCGCCCTCCACTTCCTATTGGCTTTCCTTCCTATTCGAGCCGTCGTGAGCGTCTATGCGGGGCTTGAGAGAGGCCAGATGCAGCCGAGGGCCTTGGAAATGCGGTCAAATGCAGGAGGACCTTGCAACTCGCAGGGCGAAAGTTCATTTCCTTTCTTTCGATTGCCCGGAACAACGCCGTGTATTCGGGACGAAAATCCGCTTTATCGGGGCAAGGTCGAGATTAACTTATGCTGTCGGCCCCAGATGGGTTTTTCCGCCCGCTCCCTCGCTCCTCTTCGCCCCGTCTTTTGTGGTTAAGAGCCGGCCGACTGTTAAGGCAGAGACCATCGCAGACAGCTTCCGTGGCTCTGGCTTTTATTCCCTGTCCAGAGGTGCCAACGTCGGCCAACGACGGGGGTCTGACCATAAATGATCTCAGCAACGGAGGAGCCAACGTCAACATCGAAGAAAACGCACCGTGCTTCGCCGAACACGATGACTTCGAGGACATCGTTGCCGAGAGTCCTTGCTAAGGGAATGTCGCAGACGAGGAGCCCGAGACTTTACCCAAGGTGACTCGCGTAAGAGGCCACGTAAGAGCGCTCGGTGGACATCCTTCAGCGCTACTTTATTGAGCACGGTTTGGATGATAGCGAACACGGCGCATTGGTGCTTTAAAGAGGCTTTTTCGGGTATAAAACGAGCAACTATGAGCACATTTCTTGAATGGTAATTTTTGTTCTTGCACAAGTAAAGGACATTCTTGTCTGGGTTTCTTACTATACTATAAGGTAAGTTCGCTTAATTGTGGCAGCCGCTTAACTGGGGCAAATCGACCTGGAACCAACGTTTCCCAAGAAAGCGGAATCCACTGTATTTCCACGCTCCAATGTCACGTGAAGAAAGATCAACTGAACGTCAAGAATTTCCCGCGAGACTGGAAGGTCACGACAACAAGAAGTCTGACACCAGCTGAATCTTCATCCCCATTGCCGATTTTCTTCAACCGTTCCATCCGCCGCCACGGCTGGGAAGACACTGCCGGGCCGGCGGATGGCGCGTGGGACGGACGCGACATCTGCACTCTCGTTCGGAGGCTCCCTGGCTGGGGACAGAGCGACAGAGCGCGGAGTGGCCGAGTGCAGTCGCGAGGCTGATTTCGACTGATTAAGGTCTCCCTGCGTCGTTCTTTCTCATTCCTTTTCTTTTTGCTCTGCCATTGTTATTCCGTGAATCGTGCAAGTAGCACATTATGAAAGTGACAACAGGCAAGAAAATGACACCATGTAATACAAGTGGCCTTCCTCTCTCTGGGCTTTCTTGGATTCTGCGCTTTATTCATAGGCGCCTGACTCTACAAGGCAGCAGCAAGTTACGGATAACTAATTGGGCGACGCTGGCTTTGGAGCTCCTTGATATCAATTGCCTGTCATCGATTGCTCAGCAATTGCAAGCTGCCCAGTCGCTTCTTCTGGCGTCAGAGTCGCTCCTTTTCCTCGCTAATATTCTTCCCTGGCTTGCTGCTGATTCACTGTTGCATATATTCGTCCGATATTCGACTTTGGAGGCAACTTCAAGTTTATTCGAAGTTTATTATTATTAGTTTATTCGAATCAATTACTTTTCCCTAGTTACTTCAGCTGTCAACTCAAGTTGCGAGTTGCAGGAATTAAAAGAAAACATTCTGCGACTACACCGGGACATTTTGGCAAAACTCTCTCTGGATGACATATAGGTGACGTTTTGGTGACATATGGGTGATGTTTGGGTGACATATGGGTGACGTATGGGTGGCATGCATTTATTTATGGCGTCATTCTCCCGCATCGTGAAATAGTCACATTCGAGCTGAGTTGATATTGGGCCTGTCCCCCTAACGTATTGCTTCGAGGGGACACGGTCCTCATGACCGAATCAGTCTGAAATTGGATCGAAATTGGCCAAAAATTTGGTCCGATTTCGGCCCAAAGTTGGGCCGATATGGGTCCGGAAACTCAGATACACTCTAGGTGTAAATTCTTGAATTCATCGCGGTCTATGAGACCCGACTCGATGCTTTCTTTGTGTAACTTGTTCAACTCTTGGATGAATCTCTTCGGGTGACCTTGCCGTAATGGCATTCTCCGTAAGGGCATTCCGTAATGGCATTCTCCGTAAGGGCATTCCGTAATGGCATTCCGGGGGTCCAGAGTGATGTGTGCATCGAGAAATGATGAGGAGCATAAACGCTGGGGAAAATGAGGAAAATGAGTGCAAAAAAATTATGGAAGACGATGACAACATTCTTCATTCGATCTTGGCATTTCAAACTTGAATTAATTTTGGCAAATTAATGGCAAGTTAATTGGGAAGCTCCCCAGAAGGCGCGGAAACTCCCAACGCCAAGGCGTTCGCATCGTGCCATCATTTATTGCAGCCTCGAGTTTACGCCAAATTTCGCCGTAGAACGAAATGCAAGTAGCTTCAAAGACTTCGCGGCAAAATGCTCTCAGAGGCTGATTTTCAGTCTGATTGCAATGACAGTTAGCAAATAAATTAATACTGCAATTCCTCACGTGCTGCAGAGAGGACCGAAAATTGCGCTGGGAGTCAGCAGATTGCGAAACTACTTCGAATTAGATGTACGAAAGCTGGCAAAAATGGTTTTTGGAGGTGACTGAGGAAAATTGTCCGTGAATTCAATTCAATTGCTTAGCTCTCACAAAATGAATTTACCATCAGTACAGACGGGAGAAAATTTCCTTCACTTAAAAAAACATTCTGCTCGGGGAGAGAAACAAAAAAGTAAACAAATTCGACCGGCAGTTTTGAATCCAACGAGTGCCAAAAAATAGGAACTTGGAATTTTAATAACGGAGATTGAAGAGGTTGATAAAACGTGAATGCATTTATTTTTGGTACGAATGTGGACAGATGAAGGAATCGGTCGTATCCCCAGCGAAACACCAATGCACAAACACCAAAACTCCTTTGAGAACTCCCCCCGGAAAAGCCTCACCCAGTCCGTCCCAGCTCGGCCATCGACAAACGCGCGGACGGGAGGGAGGAACCGTTCAGTCTGCGGGCTCGATGTGCTTCGCGATGACATCCACGGCCACGGCGAACAGCTTCTGCCAGGACTCGAGGAGGAAGTCTTTCTTCACGCCCAGCTTCTCCATTTCGGGCATGGAGAGGAAGAAATCCAAGAACAGCTTCGTCGCATTCTGCCCAATGAAATGCGAAGTAAGAACGTAAAGTAATTGAAATCAAATTAGAGAACGTGTAAATATAAATGAATTGATGTAAGACTTAAAATGAAAATTTTAAATTAATATCACAATGAAACCGAGGATTAAATTAAGATTTATCAATATCAATAATATGCATATCAATACAAATTAAAATTTAAAGGAAAATGTGAAAATTAGTTACACTATTTAACTTAAATATTTTGATGGACCTCGTAATCAATCTTGGTGAGGCCGAAAGGATTGTGCCTGGCCGCCGTCCTCCGCAGCAGCTCCTCGAGGACCTCGAAGTCCCCCATGTTGGCCACTAGGGGATCCATGGCCGCCATGAAAAGGAGGCCGTGGGCGGCCAGCTTCTTGCTCGTCTGCAGCTCTTCGTGGGACAGGCCCTTTATGGCCACGAAAAGGTCCTGGTACTGGGGGTGAAGGTCAAACAGGCTGTCGAGATAGCAGGTAAAATCGAATCAGGCTTTGCCGTCCTTGAGTCTTTTCTCCCCATTTTCATCCGTCAAAGTCCCTCTTGTAACCCTTTTGTCCATAAGAGCAAACCACTGGAGATAATAACTTTAAATTTTGAGGTGTTCTCACCATAGCAGTACAATTGGTGGGGAAAATTTTTGCAAGGTCAGCGACGTCAACAGCCTGGAATCATTTGTCAACATATGAGGAAATCATGAAATAACGGATGCAGTATTCTCAGCTTTCACCCTTTGTTGTCATCGTTTGTGGACATAAAAAAATGCATTTTACTACCCCATTCGACACAAATTTTATTACGACGCCATTCTCACATCTGTGGATATCTCAACTAACCAGAATAAGATCAGACATGGAATTCCCTGCCACTCTGTCGGGTCTCATATACTGCATGTTTTTCCTCGATGTGGCATTCCCTAGTGGTCATTGGCCATAGGAGGAGGTCTCTCCCACCATTTAACTTCAAATGCATGGAACGATCTTGGGAATTGTTGCTAAAGCACTTGAATGCATCTCAGAGAGAACAAACCTTTCCTGTGGAGAAAAAAGTGGAGCATTCTCCCCCTCAAAAAAAAAAAATATTCGCCGCTTGGAAGAGCTGTTCTGATGGTGGCCTAGCGAAATTTAGGAACTACAGTAGGCAATAACATGCCGGTGAAGAACTTTCTCTTGCTCCACGAGTAAGTTTGCTCTCTCAGAAGTGCATTCGAGTTCTCTGGCAACAGTTCCAAAAATTTTTCTATGCGTATAAAATTAAACGACTGGAGAGACCTTCACCTATGTCCACCAGGAGATGACATATCGAGGGAAAAACCTGATGAGGAACTAAAGTGATAGGGGACATCGTCTTTGATTTGATTCGGTTGAAATGTCCACAAATCCACAGTCAAAATGCGTAGCCGAATTCAAACAGCGCAACCCCTTTACAAATCGAAAATAAGAAAAGCGAAAGGCTCACCGGCAGAAGAACCGATGCCCATGCTCCGTCAAATTCGGCTGGAGCAACTTGAGTGAGTTCTTGATGGCCGCCTTATTCCTGGGCGTGAGTCCGAGGGCATCGGGGACATCCGCGTCAACATCGCTTTCCACATCGGACTTGGAATGAGTTCCGCCCATGGCGTTGAATGGACTGGAAACACGGCGAACGGCTGTGGTTACTTTCCGAGAGTTTTGTCTCGGCGCAATTAAACGCTTATTTTTCGACCGTGAAGCCTGGAATGAGGATATCTCGTGACTCGGGAATTACTCCTTGTTTCCTGTTGAAATCGGAGCATTCCACGGAAATCCCCTCTGTGAAGTCATCAGAACGAGAGCGATGATTGAAGGCCCTCATTAAAACGTCATCCTTGACGAACTAGTCGTGAATGCACACGCGCACCCCCGTCTATCGAAGATCGTCCCTGAGGAGGTATTTGAGATCTCCAAATGACGGATGCTTGTTATGGGATTCCCTAGGCCGTGATGAGGCGAGCGCGCATCTCCGTGGACCCTCCAATGAGGATCACAGCTACCATGAATACATCGTGCCCTCCTTTTCCGTCCTCCTTTCCTGTCTTCCTCCCCTAGTCAAAGGACTCGTGACACGATACGGACCTAATTCTGCACTTTCTGGTTCTCATCGCGGTTTCGCTTCGGATTTTTCCCGAAACTCGCGAAAACTCGGGGTTATGAAATCCCATATCATCTGGTTTCACTTTCCTGCATGACTCCTAATACTTTAGCCATCGACTAGTTTGTCCGAGGCCGATTAAAGAGGTGATGCATTGGACGCACCGGATCATCCATGGGATCCTCTGGAACTTTCGCGTACCCGATGCCACCAATGCATGCCTTCTTCAGAGAACTCCAGTGAAAATATTAATTGCGTTAAAACTGCGTCGTCATTGCTTTTCAGTTGGACACTGAGAAGAGGTGCAAAAGGTCCACTAGCCACTAATGAAAATGAAAGGTTAACTATCATGAACGAAGACCCTTCACCTCTTCATTTGTCTCGAGGGTTTCGTGATGCTTACGAACAGCTTCCGTAGATTTTATTGCACATGGCGTAGTTCTTTTTTTTTTCCAGCATTAATATGTTCTTTTCAGATTTCCTCTGAGCCATTTAAGATGAAAAAAGCCTATGTATGAAATTATTTTAGATTCCGGATTCCATGATTGGATGATTTCGTGTTCCCTCCCAGGTCGCACGATGCCCAGCAATTATTCCGGTGCCGTCCCATTTAATTGCATGGCTTCTGCGCCGGACTCCACCCTTTCGTGTCCCAACGTCGCAATTAGTTTCAACATCCGGCTTTTATTCTCCAAGAGACAGAGGAATTATGTCATTAAATAAATCGTCAAATGGGTTTCATTCACAGCTATTCCACTTCTCGACGAGGAAGTTGAAAGATTCATTTTGAGGCTTGGAGTTCACTTGGAAAAGGAAGTAACAATAAAAAGAGTTTGAAACAGTAAAAACTGTTTTAGGGAAAAATAGAACCGATGAGAGGCTATTCCACCTGAAACCGAAATCGGCACAAACTGCTCTATGCAAAACTCAAGCAACCCTTTTGAATGTCTTAATTTCGTTTCGATCAGCCTCAGAGTCTCTTATGAAGGGAGGCGCCTTCAAATTTGGCTTAAAATTATTGCTGCAGCGGCTTGATTGATGATTTTGCCTCTATGCTCTGTGTCGAGCCTGAGACGGGTGAAAATGGATTACCGATGATGTGTCTGAAACGACATTAACTTGAACGTGTTTCTCATCAGCCAAAAGAATTTTTTGACCTTATTACGGAGGAAACAACTTGGAAGAAAGGAAATCTATGTTAGATTGTTTTCCTAAAATCGTACGAAATTAATTGAACCGAGAGTGAATTGCCCAGACTTTGCGTAGTGTGATTTTGGTTAGGTATTGAAGATCCAGATTCTTGGGATGCTGTAAAGGCAAGACAAACCCATTATTAATGAAGAATGTAAAAATATAGATTCCTTCAAGAGCCTTAAAAAAGTGAAATCAGGATCTTGTTGAATCTGCTGGTCTTCTCTGAGGTGATGATTCTCGATGTTTACGACGCAAAATTGGAAGGTCTGCCCTTGAGGTCCTCAAACTCCTATATTTACCGCCATTACCACAGATATTAGGGTGAGGATGCAACATCGTTACGATTGTTGCGAAGAATAGATATCACGAAAAACTCATGGACGAGGCCATTGAGAAAGGGGAATAGAACAGGACAAATTCGACGGGTGCATAGAAAGTGGGTCGCGATGGGGGAGGGAGGGGGAGGGAAGTTTTCTGTCTTATCTCTCTCCCTCATCATCCGTGCAGAAGCAGAGATTTTCAGGTCGTTCTGTTGTGCAGCTTTTCTTTGCCGATCTCCCAGATTTAGAAACGCATGATTGGTTTACTGCGGCTCTCTCCCCCAAGACTCCTTCCTAACATCTTCCCTTTATTTTCCGCCATTTCTTATCCTTTCAGATCTCTCTTGCAATTTCAATTTTAAGATTCAAATTTCAATTGAAATTTGATTGCCACAATCCAATCCTCTCCAGGAAAGCGCATGAATCGCTCGATACGGTATTAATTCCCTTTTTCACTGTCTTCAAGACTGTATTATTTGAAATATGGCTGGAGTCACATCTTTGGAGATGTTCTATCCTCCCTCGATTTCACTTCTAGAAATCCACTACTGCTCTCTGCGCCCTTTGTAGCTAGTTCGCAGAAGAACCGCTCGTTCTATCAGTACGGACTGTGCTCCTCAATTTTTTTTATATTTTAACATTTATCGTCCTTAAGTTCAGGTCGAAAGGAAACAGAAATCAAAATCAATCAACCTGAACATTTTAAATGAGACAGATGAAGAGTACGCAGAGACTAAGATCAGAGTGGTGGTTGCCAAAAATGTTGACTGTTGTTTCCACTTGAGATTTTGCACAAAAAAGCCTCGTGATATCCCTTACGGAAATGTCCTATAGGAAACCTTTAGCTATTTCGTATAGGAAACCTATAGACTTTCCTATAGGTTTTTGAAACACGAAAAACCTATAAGTCAGGAGTCAGGAGAGTTAGTGATACCAATTTTGCCACATCTGCAAGTAAAGAATTCCTGTCTCGACCTGAGCCTGACCTGAGCCTGACCTGACCTGACCTGCCTGACCTGACCTGACCTGAGCCTATAGGATCCTTTAGAATCCTATAGGATCCCTATAAGGTCTTATACGTCTCCTGACCTAGAGGACTCGGGGAGGATATTTTGGGTTTAGAAATCCAGGCATTACGACGGAAAAGGCGACCGGGGTTAATAATGGCACAGCATTTCGGTGTAAATCAAAAACCGATTAGGGGTTTTCCCATGGTAGGGGGGACATGCATTATTAACACCAGCACTGCGGGGGTCTGCATAATTTACGACCCCGCCCCAAAATATGTTGCTGGATTGCACATATACTTCCTTCGGTAGAGAGAGATAGTATTCTTCTCTCGACCTAAAGAAATATAAGACAGAACCTGCGAGCACGTCTCTCTACTGAAACTCCATTTGGATAGGGTCCACTCTTTTTCGTACGTGGTTTTCAAAAGGAATAAGGGCATAATTCTTCACGGGACTCAATGATTCTATCTGGAAGATGGGGATGGCAAAGAAGGAACTGTTGAAGTTTATTGATTGCTACAATGAGGCAAGGCGAGACATTTGGGGACGTACAAAACTCTCTTGTGAGAGATGATTCATTGGGTAAGGGGAGGGCACTTTTGTGCCATTTGAGNGAAGTTTAGGGATTGCTACAATGAGGAAAGGCGAGACATTTGGGGACGTACAAAACTCTCTTGTGAGAGATGATTCATTGGGTAAGGGGAGGGCACTTTTGTGCCATTTGAGAAATGCGAGAACTCAATACTTCCATCTAGTGGCCTAGAGGAGAACTTCAAACGGAGCCCTATAGGTCCTATAGGTCCTATTGGGAACCCTATAGGTCCTATAGGTCCTATTGGGCACCCTATAGGTCCTATAGGGAACCCTATAGGTCCTATAGGGAACCCTATTGGTCCTATAGCGAACCCTATAGGTCATATAGGGAACCCTACAGGTTTTGTGGGGAACCCTACGGGTCCTTTACAGAGCCCTTTGGGTCCTATAGGGAACCTATAGGCCTTATGAGGAACCCTGTTGGTTCTATAGGGAGCTCTATAGGTTCTATAGGGGACTCTATAGGTCCCGAACTGAACTCTATGGGGCATATAGGAACCTATAGGATTCTTATAGGAATTTATAGGAATCATATAAGACATTTTCGTAAGGGATAGCTTATTTCGCTGCTAGAATGCTGGTCTTCTTTCTGCGCGTGTTGTACTTACGTTGGATTTCACAGATTGATGTTACCTTCCAGCGAAAGTGGTTTGGTTCACTGGCGTTGTTCTATATCCTTGAGGCTGCCGTTTACTCTTGCTCAATCACCCTGGTTTCCAGCACCTGAGGTGTTGTACGCATGATGGGTGCTAGAAGGATGCGATTAATACGGTTCTTTCCTTCCTATCTTGCCTGTGCCAGAAAGATAGGGGCACAGCAAAGTAGGCAGGGAATAATGCAGTAACACAGGAAGACTTCAACTGCCTTGGAGGTTGGCACAATCTTAATAGCCGTACTGCATGGAATGATGGGCTATATTATTTTATATACATATGCTCAAAAATATTAAGACTGAGGTTCAGCTGATGGTCAATGAACACACCAAGGTACTTGGCTGACTTACAGTGAGTGAATAAATCCAGTTAGTGCTGAACAATTCAAAATGAGGAACTATACATGTATTGGCACTTCATGCTAGCATACGCTGGAGATTCGAATTGTCTTCCTGATGATTCAGACCAAATGACCTAGTGCAAAATGAGCCTTCACTTTATCTACTATGGACAAATTATTGCTGCCCATCCTGGGAACTGACAATCGCGTTTGCCACATCCCGAGACTTTATAAATGATTCGAACCAGTCGCATATCTCGGTACCGTCAGTTTCCTAGGCATTTGTGTGTAGAATGTCCTTGAAGCCTTTAGTTGAGATGTCACGACTCTAGGAACGGAAATTTGTTTTAGGATCATCGCTCCGAGATACTTTCTGGCGAGACCAATTTCATGCAATTCATGCGATAACGAAACTGCCTCGACTAAGATTATTTCATTCTAGGTTCGAGTGGAGGGTGCTGTCCACCTTCCACTTCATATGCTCTCATTGACTTTCCGACCTGCCCCTTTGGCCTGAAAACCCACACTTTATTCCATGTGTTCTTCGACTGCTTCTTTTCCAGTCGAAATATGGTCAACTCTATAAAACAGTCTTGTAAAAAACGGTATTGAACGAACGTTAACCTTTTCAGACCGCGTGGCATGAACACATGCCAAATATTAACACGATGAATCCCGTGCCGAAATCGCTTTTATGTCATGGATAGCACTGTAAGCTATAGAGGAACTAAAAAGAGTTCCCGGAAAAAAAGCGGCTCAGTTTGCATCACAGCAGGAGCTTGTGAACTTGGCGCATCTTTGAATATGGCCGCCCGCGTCGTCTGCAATCTTAAAAGTAATTGTCGATAGCTCATGATTGGCTCTAAAATTGATACATGTTGAACTGCATTGCTAAATAGTGTGGGAAACTACTTATGAACAATGGGATATCTGATATATCATAGAGCGCTTATGGGATAGGTCGAAACAGATGGGATACACACATGCCACGAGGTACTGGGCCAGTAAATTTGAGCTTTAGGGTTCAAATACCGGAACTCCTTCATCAATTTGAAGACAGTGGCATTGATCAACCTGATATTTGTTGGAGCCCTTCCATTATCAGACTGGCGAAATCGAAGGGAAAGACCAGAAAGGAGACAAAGATTTGGCTAGTGGGCGGTCTGAGGAATGGGGAAAGGGGGGGAGGGGGGTAGGGAAGGGAGACGAACCCCCACTCATAATTGTTTTAAGTACATATTCGCAGGCAGTGCCTCCCGCTTCATTCACCACCCAAAAAAAAAAACATTTCTTGTAGTGCTGTTCACATACCGGGTATTTCAAAAAGTGAGAACCATATTAATGACCACTTCCTAGAGAGCGGGGTGGGGAGTACTGGATACCGCGGTGCTTCCGTATTTCCGGGCTAATTGCTACTATTGTTGGCGCAATGACTGACAAAGCCTAGAAACATTTTCGAATACGATCCCTGATGACTGGCTTCCATAAGCTTCTTCTCGGTAAAATCTGTCTTAATAGTCAATGCCACACCTATGAGGAGGGAATCCCGGTGGTATGTATACATCACACTCTATTCTTCCAATACCAATAATGAGAAAAATATTGGGTTTCTTGCTTTGACCATCGGAGGTAGAGCTTGGGCAAAGAGCCAAAGGATTTAAAAATTGGCATGCAACTTTGCCGTCGGGTCTTAAGCGGTTAAACTACCCTTTAAAGTGAAGAAATGCTGTTTGGATCAGCCGACATGACATTCCAAGCGCCTTTCCCCTCCACCCCTTCCATCCCTCTGGGCAACATCAAATTTTAAAAGTACACTGCAGTTCCACATTCAATGCTGCATTGATGAATATTCAAGCCAATGAAATCGCATGGGCAATTGCAGGGCGACTCCCGGAGTTGCAAAGATGACCAACCCTGCGACAATTGATCTTCCCTTAGCCCTCCCAGGTCCGTGTGGGGTAGTTTTGATGCCCCATACATATTCTGTACCCCGGAAGCACATAACATAGAATCAACATTGATTCAACGTTGGCTCAACGTCTATCATCGTATTGAATCATCGTTGAATCAATGTTTCAATGTTATGTGCTACTATGGTTAATGTCTCAGTGGAACTTTTTCCCTCTTGCTTCATCTCCTGTAAGATCCTAAAAAAAGAACATATCGATGGACGCACTGCATACATAGTCTGTAGTCTGCAGTCTGAGTTTTGAAACTAAAATAAACAGGGGTAGTTTGGATACCCCGCACGGACCTGGAGTTATCAAACCTTTTAAGCTGCCCCCCCCCCCTCCCCCAAGCGACGCTGGCGCAGCGTCGCGCACCCTTTCCAGGTGAGAGGAGTACGAAGAAATTGAGCCGACTTCACAGCTGCTTTTTCGTACGATTGAAAAAGAAAGGGAAAAATTGCAACGGTTCAGGAACTGGGTCGCAGTTAGGAATTGGAATATCATTCATCTAATTGAGAACGACACTCACATGCTTCTGAGGCCATTAATGATCGAATCTGGACTGGACGTTGGCATAAAAGGCGCAAAGCTCATTTTCAGCATCCAAATGCCACCGGATCTTCGCAGTTAGATGAGGCATACTGGAGGAGAATTTTCAAAGACCTGACAGAAATTTCTTCGGAAATTTTGCTCTGACCAGTGAACCCAGCTGTTCTGCGTCTTAGCATATTCAAGTATTTATTTCGACAGAACGATTGTTCCAACGCCTCATTCATTGGGTATTCAAGTTACCGCCCAAAGAGACGCACAATCCATTTGTCATCTTCATACGAATCGTTCGAGATCGCTGATGGAAATTAACATATTTAAAATGAAAAATAAATTTAAAAGTCTGCTATTGAGAAATGCTTTCATTTCGTCCTTTATTCCTAGATAGAGTCAGAAAGACTTGAAGGAATAGGAACTTTTCCAGTAATAAAAAAAATGCATATATATATATATATATATATATGGAAAAGCCCCGGGCACGACCGTCTTCCCAACTTCTGGCTGAAGCAATTAACATCGTTACATGAACAACTCGCCAGAGAAATGCAGAAGGTAGTGACAGACCCCTCGGAGATGCCAGATTGGCTCACGGCTGGAGTCACCTACCTACTGCCGAAAAACGCCGAGACCCAACAACCAAAGAATTACAGGCCTATCACCTGCCTGCCAACCGTCTATAAAGTGCTGTCTTCCATCCTAGC
>CAJPEV010001745.1:5497-36303 GCA_905338385.1 Darwinula stevensoni | reverse complement strand
CCACCATAGTTCCGATCATCATAGGCACAACTGGCGTCGTCCTGAAAGACCTCAAAGGACATGTCAAGAAGCTGGAGTGTGAAATATCACTGGATATTCTCCAGCGTACAGCAATCTTGGGCACGGCCAGCATCCTTCGCCGTGTCCTTCAGAATTAAGACGAGTATGAGGTCTGGGATGTGGTTCATCCCCCCTCATATCTCCAATACCGGCAGGTGCCGTGGAAGGATTTATTTATATATATGTTCCATATGAGATAGTTTTTGGAAGTAGGAAAAAATCCCAGGACCTGTCGCGCCCCCCAGTTTGAAAACCGCTTTTTGAGGTCATCAGGTGCAAACAACGGAAAGCTAAACACCAAACCCAAGCTCCAATACCAAAAGTTCTAAGCTTCCCACCATCCTAATCGATCGCTGCACATGAGAACCTAAGTTTACGCTAGGTTTACAGTGAGGAGAAACGCAGGCCCAGTAAAATGTACAAGTGGAAGACGAAGAACTGAAGCACTCACGAGTCCACTGGGGACAGCGAAGCCAATCATACAGTGTCAGTGACGAGACGCTACTGAGGAAGTACCACCAGGCAACGAGTCCTACCGTCCAGGAGTCCCTGGAGGGCGTGCGTGAGTCCGCGCCCTCCTCCTCCTCCTATTGGCTCTCCTTCCTATTCGATTCTGCGCGCAATGCCATCACGAGAGGTCTCTTCCAATCGTTTCGCGTTTCGTAGACGGAACTCAAGATCGTTAAACGTACCGTCCTGAGCATCTACCCTTACGGAAATGTCCTAAAGGAAACCTATAGATATTTCTTATAGGAAACCTATAGACTTTCTAATAGGTTTTTGAAACACGAAAAACCTATAGGATCCCTATAGGGTTGCATTGGATTCCTGAACTATAGGGGAACGGTAAATCGGAGCGGATTTTTGGGTATCGAAACCATGGCAATACAACGAGAATTGGCGCAGCATTTGGGCGTAAATTAACGAATAGTTATTTCTCTGGTAGGCGCACTCTCATTTCGGACATAGGTACTGCCTAGGTCTGCATAATTCATTGCCCAGGCTCACATACGTCGCTGGATTGCGCAGATTAGCTCGTCCTATATCTTCGGTGGAGAGAAGTATCATTCTTCTCTCGACCTAAGGAAACGGCAAGACAGAACCTGCGTGTACCGTCCTTTCGCTGAAACTCCTTTTGAATAAAACATCCTTCTCCTCTTATGTGGTTTTGAAAGGCAATATGGGCATATTTCTGGGTTGGACTCCATGATTCTATCTGGAAGATGGGGATGACAAATAAGGAAGTGTTGAAGTTTATTGATTGCTATTATAATGAGGCAAGGCGAGACATTTGGGGATGTACAAAACTCTCTTGTGAGAGATGATTCCATGGGCAAGGGGAGGGCAATTTTGTGCACTTTGATAAATGCGAGAACCCAATACCTCCATCTAGTGGCATAGAGGAGAACTTCAAAAGGAACTCAATAGGCCTATGGGGCCTTTAGGGAACTTTTGTTAAGCCCCTTTAGGGAACAATATAGGTCCTATAGGTTCTAAAGGGAGACCTATAGAGGGAACCCTATAGGTTTTATTGTGAACCCTACGGGTCCTATACGGAACCCTTTGGGTCCTATAAGGAACCTTATAGGCCCCATAGGAATCCCATTCCCATATGTTCCCATATGTTCCCAGGATTCCCATATGTTCCTATAGGATTCCCATATATTCCTATAGGAATATAAAGGAATCCTGTAAGTCATTTTCGTAAGGGTATGCAATGCTTGAAAATGGCCAGATGTATCCTTGTGAGTGCATTGTACCACGAAGACCTTGCGAACTGGAATAGTGAAAGTTCATTTTCATTCTTTCAATAGCCCAGAAAATCTGTAACATCCGCCACAAATTTTGAATCCACGGCAAACTTCGTCATTAGTCGTAAAAGCTGAACTTTTCTCTAGATATTTCCTCATCTTGAAGATGGATCCTTGAACTTCAAAGTCGTCCTCTTTTTCGGCATCCGCACGTCGCCAAATGGCGAGTTTAATCTTGACGGTCTCTCTCATGTTTACTCAACTTGATTCCCCTGGTAAACACTCAAACTCTTTGACCTCACTAAATGCCTGGTGAACATGAACACGACTGGGAAATATTGTTATGCTTCACTAGATTCTTTAATTCGAAAGGTGATTCTAAGGCGTTCACACCTCCTAAATTGGTAAATCTCCATTGCTGACATGAATGCTTTTTTTTTAGTGGGCCTCCTTTCATGAAAGGAATGAGACCACTTATAGTTCCGTCCTGTCCGCCCGTGTGTCCGTTTGTCACACTTTGGTTGTCCGACAATAACTAAGAAAATATTGGTCTGATCAATGTGAAAATTGGTAAGCTGGTAGAAATGAACAATATACAGGTTGAGTTCGTTTTGTGGTGAATTTGAACCAAAATTAGCATGTTTATTGCAAATTTTGGATTTGAAATTTGTCAAGGGAGGGGAAGCCATGAGTACATATGAGCCCTTCAGGTTGTAAATCACAATGCGCATGCGCGTACCACCAAGGCTTTGAGCGCGGCGCCTTGTCAGCAACCAGAGCTGTCAGTTCCCTGCCAACCTTCGTGGCGGATGGATCCAACCACGCACAACCCACCATCCTCCCATAATCGTCTCATGGGCACCGTTTGTCTATTTTTACCATATATATGAATGAGAAATTAGGTTTTTGATGGTCGAAGACAGGGAAGGGATATAATTTTGTCAATCAACTGATTCCCCTCAGTTTTCATTCTGACACGTCAGACTTCCAGCTTGAGGACCACTGGCTGAAAATTCTTAATGCATCGCCGCGCTCCTTCAAAAACAAAAAAGGACCATTATCATAAGAAGAATCGTAAGAAGAAACTGTGGACAAATTCGGAATTCGGATGGAACTACTACTGAAACAAAGATTTCATTGTAAGTGGGAGGGGGTCCGGTGTGACAGGTATATTCATAGTCACCAGGGAAAAGAATCTCCATTGATTTATTTTTCCTCTATACGGAATCTTCTAAAACATAATTTTGCGCAGAGAAAAAACATTTCGGGATGAACCATCCTTCAAATTAAATTGATTCTTAGAGTGCCGCACCCAAAATGTATTATTTATAATGAAATCATAATTCCTATTTAGACGAGAACCGAATTTCAGCTTTCTATCATATCCAGAATTATCCTTATAATCCGTGTGAGCCAGTCACAATCGCCCGTGTAAAACTTTTCCCCTTAGTGAAATGTACCTTAGTGGAATTTTTTTCTGAAGTCACATCCGAACTGCTACAAGTGTTGCTACTTGGTAATTCGTAAGTTGAGAATGGATTGGCCTCCGTGAAGAAAGTCCCTGTTCACTTGGCCCGCTGGCTTAAAGTTTGAGCGCCCTTGCCATAGAGGATTTATCTATATAAATAAAAAGGGCTTTCCTGAATTCAGCGACTTCCAAGTTTCAATGTTCTAACATGTTCAGGACGTGCTTAGGAATAGCATCAGTCAATCACTCTCTCATTCAGTCGCTACTTATTATTTGCGGACATTGTGCATGAAATTTCTACTCATGGCACGAAAATCACAGATTATGGAATGACTTGATGAGATCGGAGGCCTTTTCCCCGATGACGATGCAGGTTCCCATCGGGTGCCCCGTGGTGATCACCGGCATGATGGATGCATCTGCGACCCGTAACCCTCGAACTCCGTACACCCTGCACAGATGATAAGGATTTCATCCCCCTAATTGATTTCACCGTTTCTCTGAATTCTTCCATCTGCAGAAGGATGTGCTTTAATACCTGAGGGTCGGGTCCACCACAGCCTCGGGATCGGTGGGAGGCCCCATTTTGCACGTGCTGACTTCGTGCCAAATGAGAAATGTGGAATGACGGATGTGACATTCCCAGTAATCGTCCGTGAACTGTTTCAGATGCCTGCAACCAGGCAGGGGTTCACTGTAGAATTCGGCGCCGAACTTCTTGAATGATGGTTGCTCTCCCAATAGCAACACTAAGCGAATGGCTATCAAGGACAGGAGAATAATGTCTTTTTTCCAATCACGTGATCAGTGGTCAAGAGGACCGCTGGAAATGTTTGTATACTTGGCGTACCTTCAATTGTTCTCCTGACATCATCTCTATTCTTGAAGAAATTGCCAACAATAATGGGATGGTCGAGGATATTCGTAGTGCGTAGCAAAACTTTCCCTCGACTTCTCGGTCGCATGACATAAGGAATAATCTGAAAACCTGGTTTTAACAGCAATCCCCTGTACGTATTCCACACCTGGAGAGAAATGTGAAGAAAATGGGAGAATGTGCAGGATAAGTCATTCTATCACGTGTGTCCCGAATTTCAGAAAATTTGTGAGATAATGTGGATTTTGTAATATTAATAAACTGACTAAGAAATATACCTTAATGACTGGAAAAACATTATCGAATTTTTTTTCTAATGGCATTCTCATTGCATTTCTCATCATGTACGAGGTCGTTCGACAGTATTCTGACTTGGCTTCTGTGCTGAATTCTCAGAATAAGTTTCCCGTTACCTCATAACCTATTCAAGTCTGTTTCATTTTTTCCTTCCCAGAGACTTAAAAGAGAGATCATTTCCTTCGGTACATCACCTTCTTAATTAGCAATTAAAGTAGCTCGCCCACTTTGAGCTGAATGATTCTGTCTTATTAACCCTATTGGAACACAAATAAACAGAGTATTTCTTGTCCAAGCGGAATCATCATGGTCCAATTGCTTCAAAGTGAAATTTCAAAATGTCCTTCATGAAGATACTTCATCCATTACATATTATTTCATCATTCAATAAAAGTACAGGGGTTATTCCCAACTATAGCTACAACTTTTATCAGATGAATTGAGTAAACTGATATACGCAGTATATTGATCATTAATGGGGTTAAAATAACCTCAAGCGGAATTCAAAGTTGCACAGGAACCAAATATGGTGCCCGATCCTCTTACCCGGCGATGTTGCTTACCCTTTTCGACTTTGCACGAAGGAATAGGTATGGGACTCGTAAGGTAGTCTAGCTATGGATTTATTCATTTCCATGCTGTCGATTCCACTATTCAAATTCGCCTTGATCGAAATGTCGTAACTTGACAACCATAAATTTAAAGTAAAATTAGTGATTCCATGAAATGATTAATAATGATTCTTCTCTGCGCGTCAAATCGTACCAACCATTCTTTTTGAGTAAAATTGGACACTCACCAAAATCTAGATACTGCAGTACTGAAGCCCAAAGATAAAAATGTCTAAGAACTCGATTTTCGAGTTCTTAGACATATTTACCAGTAAAAAATGACAGAGAAGCTAGCATGATCTCGTCAAGAGCTTGAGAAAGAGAAGTAAAATGCTGACGTGGTTTAGATTATTTCTGAGAAATCGATGAATTGGTCACTAGGCATTCATGTCGAAACATTAGCAAATAGCGGCACATAAACTTTGAGCCGCTATTTCCGAGGAACTGCTGCATGAATCTGCATTTTTTTAATGCCATGATTTTTTCGTGCTTCAGGTCAAATTTTCCAGACGAATTTAAAGCATATCTCCCAGAGAAGCCACCCAGACATTCGAGGACCCAGAGACATCATTTGAATAATATATGAACTCGTTGAAGGACAGACCTCTTCTTTCAGCCGGAAACTGTGCCGATGCAGAAGTCCTCCGTCTGTGCCGACCGTGAGAGAGGCCATGAAAAGCTCCACGTCCGGCCAAGCCGGGTCCCGGGCGAAGGACGTATTGACGAAGGCCAGACCCTCGAAGCCCGAGGCGGCCGAGATCAGTCCTGAAACAAAGTAAGATTGGATGCGTGGAAGGTTTTAAATGTCGGTTAAGTACTTTCTGAGGTGTAGCGACTCGAAAGTGAACTGATTTCTCACGGTCATTTCTCGAGCACCGATCAGTTTCGTGCTGAGTAACTCAGAGAGCTGAAATTTGTGCCATTTTAAGACCTTATGATCTTTGAAGTTCGCATCAGTTCATATAAGGGCAATGGAGAAAGAGCATCAAGTTTCAGAGGAAATCGGGGTTATAGGATATAATGAAGAAATAAGCAAATGGGTGCGTTTGTTACTTCTTACGCCCCTTAACGTTCGAGACTGTCCACGACAATCAGATTTCAATATGCAACTGAAGACACCCTGTACAAACTGTTGACTAAGCAACTTTGAACAGATTTAGTTGCGAGGGAAAAAGAGGCTAGAAATTTTTCGTCGTCGAACGATGGATATGAAGCTCTTGCATGACATTGTACAGCAAACTCCACCTTGCACAAATACATGTATGGGGAAATTAACATTACCGTCGCCCTTCGAGACGTATTGAAGGACGCTGGGAAGAAGTCCAGTCGTCAATAGGTGCGGAATATACATCCCAGCTTCCTTCTCGATGCTGAAGTAGAGTCCTCCAGAACCCGCATGGCTTTGCATGTTTTCTCCCACTGGAAGATTCAGCAGGGGACGAATCTGGCTTGAAGAGGATGGGATGGGACCGTACAATGCTCAGAATCATTGAACAATACATCGATATACCGTGCTACAAAATCACTATAGTCGCGCCTTCGGCGCTCCATTACCTTCGAGAATGATTAATTCATTTATTTTTTGCGAAATGGTAAACAGGTGTTTAAGGTACGTCCTCATTGAAATACATGACATATGGGGACGAAAGTCTTCATTTTTATCAATACCATTACTTCTATGATTTCTAGTGTGCCTAACTCGAAATCTTTTCTTGTATCCCTTTTCGTACGGGTGGAGAATACATTTTAAAATACTTCCCTCCTATAATTTACGCTGAGACATATTCCTAAAGTAGGATTCTTCTGTACTCAGCCATCAAATAGTACTTCTGAAGGAAGTTTAATTTATCTGCCTCTGTTTCGTTGGATAAAAAAAAACATCAGGAAAATGGCACAGAAAAAAGTGCCCTGATGGGTTTTAACGAAACTTTTTTTCATTTGAAATGTAGGCTCAGGGAACTCCATGCCACCCAGTTTCAGCCGTATGCGTTTCCCCTTTTTGCTGGCGGCAAACTTTTATTTGGAAAAGCGACCCACCCAAGAGCTGTGCTCTGGGGAGACGCACAAGAAAAGTTGAAATTTTCCTTAAATCAACATCACGTCCGTAAAGGGTGCGCCAGCTAATATTCTATTCCTGCTCGATTCAGTAGGATATGGAAAATTATTTGAAAACGTTACGTCCCCAAGAAATATGAACTCCAAAATATTTTTTAAATTTGATGTTTGACATTTGAGCTCAGTGCATCAACGGTCACGCTCTTGCCAAGTTTCAGCTTTCCATGTGTCTCCGTATTAATGAAGTAAAGAAAACTATTTGAAAAATTGTTCCCCGAAAATGTGTGCCCCTATAGCATGTATCACCAAAGTCGAATTTTTTTCTGAGCTCAGCATGCGAACAGCTACTTATGTCAGTCAGCTACTCACGATCATCTATATATAATAAAAGTAGAATTTTTCCTTTACTCAGCTATCTTTTAGGCACATCTTTGCCCAGTTTAAACTTTCTTGCGCTCTCTGTTTTTCTGGATCAGAAAATTTGGGAAAATACGCCTTTTGCAAAAATTTGTGCCCCGAGCCGTTTTAACCGAAAAGTAACATTTTATTTTTTCCGAAATCTATCCTTAGTGAACTACATTCCCACAACGTTTCAATATTATACGTTTGCCCTTTTCACTGGTGAAAAACATATTTGGGAAATCCGACCCACCCAAACACTATGCCCGGAGAGGATGCACCATGAAAGCTGAATACTCCCTCAGATCAGTTACATCATGTCACATTCGTGTGCCAAGTTTCACCTTTCCATTTCTGTCCAATTCGCCACGGAAACTTTTTTTTTCCCAAAACATTCAACCTCGAAAAAATTCCCTAGGGGATGTATCGAGACTCAACATTTTTATTTAACTCCTTCTCTGAGTAGTCACATTCATGCAATGTTTCCGCTTTCCATGTTCATCAGTTTAACTGATGCAAAAATAATTAGTTGAAAACATCATCCTTTGAAATTTGTGTCCCCAGGGGATTTACTTCCAAAGTCTGCATTTTTCTGCAGCATCCCAATAGGTTGTTACGTACTAAGTTTCATCTTTCCACACTAGCTCAATGGGCCAGGACAAAAAAAATACGTGAAAACGTCGGCCCCAAAAAATATCCCCCAAGCATGGATCTAAAATTTTGCATTTTTCCTGAACTCATCGTCTCGGTAGGCACCTCCACGCCAGGTTTCAGCTTTCCATGTCTCTCCGTTTTACTCAAGCAAAAATAAAGGTATGGAGGGGGAATGAGTAACGGGACATGGAAGGCAAAAAAAGCCAAAGGTATGCCAAGGAATGGCCGGGAATTGAACATGGGACTCCTGATTGCCAGTCAGACATGCTACTTCTGCACCACCGAACCCAGGACCTCTAATTTATGCTCTGAATGCCATCCTCCTATGTCACAAAATATATTTAAGAGAAACGCTTCCCCCCAAAATTTGTACCCCCAGAGCATGTACCTCCAAAGTCGGATTTTTTTTAAAACTATGCATACCAAAAGGTACATGTGTACCAAGTTTCAAATTTCTAACATTTTCAGAACATGGTTAGAATTAGCGTCAGTCAGTCAGTCAGTCACGATCGTCTATATATATTAGATGATGATGCCTTGGTGATTGACACTCGCTAGACCAAAGAGACTTATCATAAGTTGTCGCGAGCAGTCCTTTTGTTCGCCATGGCCTACTTTTAACTATTTCAAGTTTTAAGTGAAAGTGAGGCGGTATCCGAAAATGAAAGGATTTTTTAGGATAAGAAACCTTACTGACCCTTACTAACCCTTACTGACAGCTGGACAACATTGCATTCCTGTGTTTAACGGAAGCGTAAAGGTGTTTATATTTGACTTCTGCCCCCGTCACCTTGAATATTTCACTTTTAAAAGCATGAAACAGTTTTGTGGTGGACCATTACCAGTGGAAGATATGTGTGCAAGCAATACTTATGGTTTTGGTCTTAAAAGAAGTTGAGACTCACCCCATGTCTTTGCAATTCGGCTTTGGGTCCGATGCCAGAGAGCATGAGGATCTGAGGAGACGCGAAGGCCCCAGCCGACAGGATCACCTCCCTCCTCGCCGATACGAAGCGCGTGGAACCTCCTTCAGTCAGGTACTCGACCCCCTTCGCCGTCATCGTCGTCTCGTCTATCACGATCTGGTAGGAAGGAAGAACATATAGAAACTTCGTGCGATTCCAGATGGATAATCAACATGCTAAAAGGCAATAGCCACTGTTGAAAACCAGCTCAAGGTGGAAGATTGATCTGGGTGAAAGCGGAACCCAGAACCTGTTTTAACGAATGCCAATTGTCGTAACGCCATAGCCACAGGTAATGACAGCATCGGATTCAAGGAAAAATCATAGTGATTGATTTAACTGCCAGTTCACGAGCTATCTCACCCAAGGTTGACCGACTTTCAAGGAAAGAGCAATTGCGCCTTTGCGAATTTCTAATAATTGTGCTCATGCGAAGATTATACTTCCAAATCATTCAAGAATGATTCCTCATTTACAACCCCCTGCATTTTCTCAAGTACACCATGTAGCAGATCAGTAGCCATTCACAAAGAACGACAATGACGGATATTTCGTAGTCTACAAACAGACAAATACGAAAGAAGACCTTAAGCGATTTTTTGGGTTATGGGACTCATTCACGAAAGAGGAATGCTTAGAGAAAGTCAGAGGCCAAGATGTTCTTGGATGAACGCCACTTACTTTAGAGACAACGGTATTGAGGACGACGTGGAGGTTCCTGCGATGCCTCACAGGCGTCAGATACGCCTTGGCCGTGCTGTGCCGGATTCCTCGCTCTGTCGCTATTTGCGCTTTGCTGAAGCCTGTTCGGTGGTACAGTTTTGGAAGGAAACTTTCGTCCTAGTTTAGGCTGTCGAGAGTTTTCGTGGACGAGGCTCACCGTTCTGAGAGGCGCCGTTGTAGTCGTGATTGTATGGGAAACCCAGGCTCATCCCAGCTTGGATGAATGCCGGCAGGAGCTCAGTGTGGTATGGGTGGGATACAGGGAAGTAACCACGATATCCTTCGGTCCCGTGGTACGCCGCATCTCCTGAAATGAATGAGCATTGAATGTATAAATGAAACCCAGTGAAGGCTGTGGGTATACAGAACGATAAAATATGCAGAAAACCTCAACAACTTCTGCCGATCGCGCTCCGTATACATACTACGTAGAAGGAATTCACTAAATCAGCCAAATTGCGTTCCATGGATTCGTTTACGGATTACGAATTGTAGCGGGACTTGAAATCTGACTCATCTCGAATTCTATAAAATGAGAGTATATCGGCTAGATGTGAATGCGGCCATTCAAAGGAAGAACAAAAAGGCTCAACAAATATTACCAGCCAACAATGTGAATAGTTTCTACCGGTAGTGAGTGCAGATGGATCAAGACAATCTTAGTTCTCTCATCTAATACTTAATTTTACAGTTTATTTCAGCTTTTGATGACAACGGGCGCGAATGCCGTTAGCTACCTCGAGGATCCAGATGGGATCCCTCAAAACTCCAACAAGATTATCTCCCGTTTACTTCATGATTTGAGAAGGTGAGCTGGCAGCATCACGATTCACTATATCAAAGCGAGTCGTTTGAGAAGATAAACCCAGTATTATCGAATTGGGTCTAATCATTCCTTGGAAACAACCACCATGCAAGCTGCGTCTGCCTCTTACGTGTTTCCATTATTAAATGAATTTTAAGGTAATTTTACGGGCCGATAATCAATTCATTTCATGTCGACAACTGACCTCCAACATAGACAGGTTTGTGACAAATTGCTTGACTCAAAGATCATCTGCATTCTTACCGGGAGAGACATCTTTCACGAGGAAATTCTCAGCCCTGATGAAAAGGGGGAGGAGGTCGTTGAAGGACCAGCCGGGATTCCCCAAGGCGGCCCAGTTGTCGTAGTCCTTGCGGTTCCCTCGGGTGTATATGGCGGCATTCAAGCAGGAACTTCCTCCCAGCATCCGACCACGGTGCATGCGGCATCGCTGAAAACACCGGAAATCAATTTGGGAAAAAAAATGATGGTTTGATATATGATTGCATGATTAGAACCAAATTGATTTCGTCACTTGAATCGTGGTACTTGCAGAATTGTAGGAGAAGGGGGGGGAAGAGAAACTAGTCGGAATTCTTGCCGAGACCAGGAATGCTCAACATATTTTTGCATTGTATTATGTTGGTTGTCTTTCCACGCTTGGCGGAATGTGCGAGCTGCGCAATAATAATGAAGTTTTTATTACGAGGAAAATGCGCACATTTAAATGCTGTGCGAAGGGAAACTGAAGACTTCGTGTGACTCTTACGGAGGCAATTGAAACTGTACTCGTCATCGTGCGCTCTGAAATGGGCCCAAGTTTCTGTTCCTTCTCCTTGCGAAAGGCCCAACATTCATATCAACATATCGATTCTGTTCGTCATTCAGGAAAAATATGAAGATCTCGAGAAACCGCATCCGAATTCGCCAAGTCGAACTGGAATACCAGTTCGACTTGGCAACCCAACCCGCGACCATAGGGGACAATTGGTAACATTCCCCACCAAAGACAACCAAAACACGTGACACCTGTACACAGTGGACAACAGAAGAAAGCTGCCGCGTTTTCTTTGAAATATTTCTCGAACAAATAATGGTTTGTCCACATCATAATGCGTAATGGCGAACTAGTCATTGATTGAACGAATGCATAGATAATCCAAAAATTAAAGCATCATAGACTTATGGACTTTGCAATCCTTCACCTCTTTATTTAGCTAAAAATTTTCCTGCAGTGTTTTCTCGCCATATGCGCCGGGTGTTTTTAAATTCGCTTTTTATAGCACTTTCACCCTTCCATGTGTCATTAAGAATAAATAAAGGCAATCAGACAAAAAGGTATGCCATTTGAAGGGCTAAAAGATAAAGTGACCTATTTCTTCCCGAGTTGCGCATGGATAGTGAGAAACATTCTGGCGACCGCCTTTTTAAAAGTGAGGGAATTTGGCACGCATGAATAGACCAGTTTTTCTTTATATGACTCCCAGACCTACAAGGAATAAAGGGTCCACGTGCACCAAGCCAAATAATCGATTCTGGTTATGCCTTGCAGTTCGATCACTACTTCATTTTTTATTTTAGAGGAACAATAGTATTTTTTGCATTACGATTCCCATCAGATGGATGGATGGATATATGAAGTTGGAAAGACAACAATGCAGCTCAATAAACTTCGGTATCTGAAAGGGAAAAAAAATTTCCATTTCTTCAATTTCAATTTGATTTGATTTGGCAAATTTCCATGTACTAGACGTACATGGAAATTTGAATCGTCTCTTGTGAGCATAAAGTCTTCTTGAGAATCCTCTATTCATTGCATTACCCATTCAGAACTGAACCCCTAAATTACATTTATACACATATGGCTTACAGTACATAGGGAGATTATGGATTCTGAACCAGTAAGAACCGTTTCGAAGAACTTGTTGGACGACACAGAGGGATGTTAGTGCATGTGCGGCACAATGCTAAAGACTAATTCCTGAAAATGCAAAACCTTGCATCAAGTTGCTCAGCTGTCTGCACGGCTCTCCTATTCCGGAGCTCAGCATTCGCTGCCTCTTGCTGTTCAGCGGTCTGAGCGGCCCGAAGCTCCCTACGTACATGTGCTTGCTGTTTATCACCGATTCTAGCCATTACGGCTAGCACCGATTTAGGCACTTCGTACCGCAACTGCCGTGGCAAACTTTTTTTTCCGCGGCAGCACCAACCTTTTTTACTAGCAACAACTGCCTCATCGCCGTCCTGTGGGAATTCCTCCAATATTTCTTCTTCGCGTTCAATCTCACATCGCAAAAATCGCCACCATTTTGATGGGAGGTGCAACCTCGTTGGCGCGACATATGAAGAGAGACTTTTTTGCCTCTTATTTTGACTTCATCAATCATGAGAACTCAAATAAATTCGCCATGAAACGCAAATAGAACACTATTGCATGGAAGCGATGGCGCGAACCGCCACGTTTGACCTAACGGAAAAAATAATAAATACAGAAAATATACTTCAGCAAAGAATGTATTCAAATGAAGAACTTGCAGTCGATCAATGAAAAATTGACACGCATTCGGTTCGTAGCACCCTTTGCTTGACACATGTAAGTATTAAGCCTATGGAAATAATAGGATGAGCCAAAGCCTATGGCTCAGACTGATATTGCCCCATGGACCTGGCGCTTTCAGCGGTGGGTGGTCTAGCCCAAGGCCAAGGATGGCATAGCCTAATGGACCTGGCGCTTTGAGTGGTGGACGACATAGCCTATGGCCATCATTTTAATGATCTGGTCTCGTTGGCCTCGCTTGTTGCGGTGACAGCCACCACCGCAACTTCTTCCCAGCACATTCAGTACTCTTAGCATCACCGATTAGCTCATGGGTTATTAGCATTAGCGTATGGGACAGGTAGCACTGATTCTGAAACAGTACGGGTCATTTCCAAGAACTTGTTCGACATTAGCACAATGGGAATTTAGCGCATGTGCAGCAGAATACTAACGAATAATTCCTGAAAATGTCTCGCATCCACATAAGCACCAGTGAACAACAGTGTGAGCGTTAAGTGTGAGTTGTAGCAGGAGCACTTTTCCGTTGTGGCCGCAATGTGAAACAAATGTCCCTTCCCTACAGCAAAATATACAGCCTGACAGTGCGCGCTGCACAAACGACTGTAGTGATTTCAGATGACATGGAGAGGTCTGACAAAATGTCCCGAGTTCCGTGGTGTAATGGTAGCACACTTGACTGGCAAGCAAGAGGTCCGGGTTCAATTCCCGGCTGCCCACCGGCTTTCAAAACCTGATTGCTACGTTTCTTGAATCAAGTTGCCCACCATGCTGCATGGCTCTCCTATTCCTGAGCTCAGCATTCGCTTCCTTTTGCTGTTCAGCCTTACGCTCCCAACGTGTAACAGGGAATGGTTCATCATTCATTCTAGCCATTATGGCTAGCACCTCCTAAAGCACCGATTTAGGGAATTCGCACCGCAATTGCTGTGGCAAACGTAGTTTCCGTACCAGCATCAATCGTTTTTTTTTCATCTGTAGCGACTGCCTCATCGCCCTTCTTTGGGACCTCTTTCAATATTTTGTTTTTCATTTTCAACCACAGATCGCAAAAATCGCCACCATTTTGATGGGAAGAGCGGCCCGTTTGCGCGACGTATGAAAAGGAGAACCTAAGTTATGATTTTGATGTCATCAATCGTGAGAACTCAAATAAATCGGCCATGACATGAAACGCAAACAGAAAACTATTGCATGGAAACGATGTTCCGAACTGCCACGCCTAACCTAACGGAAAAAAGTGACTCGTCTTCACCCTGACCTGTTTTTACACTGCCAGTGCTCTTGTATGTTCTTAATGCACCTTCCAAACGGGACAGAACGTCTTCGTTCACCAAACGGGAATGCTCATTTTTCGGGCACAAAATTGCGCGCCGGCTCAGCATTTCCGCGTCGCGTACGCCATGCTCTCGACCGAATACCTCATTCACCAAATTGTTTGTTAGGCAAAGATCAGGGAGACGCACAGTGATTTCTGATGCTCGGCCGGTAGCCCTGGGAAGTGTGTCATTTCCGAGCTCAGGCAACCAATGTGCAAACTCAACCTCATCGGCGTTTGCTGGCATATTTGTGGTTAAATAAAAAGTGCGTAAATGTTCCCAAAGCGGGCTCATATTTAGGCATTTAGCAAGAATCTGGCCCCGCGAAGCCTTTCGGGACAATTGGAAGAAGCTGACGAAAATCGCCACCTGACGCCATCACTTTGCCACCAGATGCAAAATTCTGTTCTGTACCTGATCACTTTACAAATGGTGTACCAATCTTAAATTTGATATTGGCAGAAATAGCACGTATTTCCACTGAAGTATTACATACTGGAACTCGTGGGCATGTGCAGGTGTCGGTCATTGAAGTCGGTCAAACTGTTGGAATAAGTTAAATTTTGGTGCTACTGCTGCAGTAAAATCTTCATATCTTATCAAGCTATTAAGTGCCAATCTCGAATTTGGTGTCGTTAGAAGTGGCATACCATGCACTTTCCTAGCACATAGGATAGCATCGGTGGCGGCCTCTATCGGCATACAGCGCCATCTTGCGGATGAACAAAATTCTCTCCGACTCATGGACTTCTCTGTCATGTATCAGCTGCATCCAACTGTCCCTCGACAAGTTATAGCCGATCAAAATTAGTGACGCAATAACCGAGTAATCAGGAATTTGGCATCTGGGAGTTGGGGGTAATTTTGTGACCCCAACCCCCAGCTTTTACTTTGATGGGGGGGACCTTATCAAATGAAAACTCGCTTTTCTTGGCCTCAGTGCCAAGTAAAGACATGTGTTTTTTATTTTTTTGTTTGTTTTTTGGCCAGCGGGCTATTCTAAAAAAAATCCGACCGTTCGCTAAATTTAATTGAATTCTGAGACTGTGGAGCACGGATCATTACCTCATTTAAGGTCATGATTCACTTCTAAGAACCTTTAATTCACCTCTAAACAGGCATTGCAATTCTCAGGCAGGGGTGCTGGAAAAAGGCTGACATGCAACACGTTGCAACACGTTGGACGGTTGCAACATGTTGCAACCGACCAACGTCGATCGCGAAGTCAATTAATTTTTTTTTGCTTTCATGAAACTGTTTCTCCCATAGAGAACGGTAGAGCGTTTATTTTGAATCACCCTACATACATATGACATTGTCACATCACTTAATGTAAATTCAATTAATGTCAAATCTTTAAAGGGACATGGATTTTTACAGGGTACCATTGGAGAATTTTACGAAAATTCGTGTGGGGGGTTCTTTTAGCTAGTGAAAGAAAACTGTCAAATTCTCAAATTCGAACTATTTCTGATTATTTGTTCCAAAGTTATGCCCATACGAAATTTCAAAGGCGGAACTTTACCACCCGTTGGAAATATAAGCATAAAAGGTAAAGTTATGCTCTGATTTCAACAAGGAAAGTGTCTTTTCAAAAAATTTGCAAAACGAATGATCCATTGTCTCATTGCATGCTGCCAGGTGAACGGAGGGATTGATCATTAAGTTTTTACGGTGGATGAGTTCCTCGTTATAACGAGAAGGGCATCGTGCCCGTTCTTCTACGCCGCGCGGGAGGTCGCGGAGGTGCGCGTCATCGGACGCCAGCGATCAAAAAAGGAGGTTGGGGTTCATCTGCCTCGACGAATCGCGCCGGCAGTCTCGATCCTTCACAGGATGCCGTGCGACCCTCTGCTCATCGCGCAAGAGATGAACAAGCCACAGACAAAGGTCGTCAAGGATTTCCGCAATTTCTCCATTCGTTTGATGTTTTCATTGCAGAGGCCAAGGTTGCTGAAACCCCGAGGGTAATGCGCAACAAAGGGAAAACGTTATCCAGAATACTTTTCCGCTCAATCTTGATGACAGGTACCTAGATTTTGTATCATAAAAAACCTGGCAAGAATTTCGGAGAACGCCGACAGGAGTGTCTTGCTTCAAGTGTATAGAGAAAACATGCTTCTCGCATGGCGTGCAGAATAAAAATGGACTTGACAACAATCGGATGCGGAAGGGTTTTAATTTTCCTCGCAAAGAAAAACCGAACCTGACGGATTCTGCGGCGAATTTTGGACAAACGATGCCGCAAATCACGAAATGAGTCGGCGCTTTGCAACCGTAACGGATTGAGAGGTTTGCGGATGTAAGAATTGTTCGCAGATGTTGCTCTAGGTGCTGAGAATTTCGGTGGCCAATAAAATCTCGCAGACGCGTCCACGGCATCCATGCCGAGGCCGTGTCGTTTCATCGCACGTTCCCCGGTACTCCAGTAGATAGACGCGAAAGCGAGTCTCAAGCGGGGAACTTCCTAGAAACGAATATGTTATCATGTTTACGGGAGTGGATGAGATCAATCGCAGGGAAGGACATTCCCCATAATCTATAGGGAGAGAAAACACGCCATTCATATCGTGTTTTTTTTTTCTCCAGATTATGAGCATTTCCTCGTTTCGAGGAGCCACTCAAAGTTACACACAGGGATCCATGATGCTAGTGTTTTCCTTACACCTATTGAAAACATTACTGAACCAGATTCCCACAATTGACCCAGTCAATTGTGGGAATTGGGGACCCAACCAATTGACAATTGGTTGGGTCTATAATTTGACTCATTGAAGGATATAAAGGAGTAGCTATAGATATACAGTGAGGGACAAAACTGTTGCAATGTTCGACACATTGCCAGTTTATGACTCATATCTCGAGTATGACGTGTTCAATTTAGGTTAAATTTCAGTCAATGATACTCCTACTTCCTTGCTTTTGATTGGCACTAGTCACATGTCAATTGGCCTCCTATTGTCTAAGTGGCAGTTGTTCAAAGCGAATGAGGTCATTGCAACAGTTTTGTCCTTTTCACTCAGGCATACGAAAAAACGAATTTATTAATACTTTGTGTGCTTGCCTTTGGCCTTCAACAATGCCTGAACCCTTCTAGGCATGCTTTCAATCAAACCTAACCATGTTTGGACTGGAATGGCGTCCCACTCAGTCTTGACCCGCTGCCAGAGCTCGTGGATGCTGATGGGCTCATTCTCGTACCTCGCCAGCCTCCACTTCAAATGTTGCCACAAGTGCTCTACTGGGTTGAGGTCTGGCGACTGTGCTGGCCATTCCAGGACCTCGATTCCATGGTCCTGGAACCATTGGCGAGCCAGCAACGAGGTGTGCTTCGGATCACTGTCCTGCTGAAACACCAGCTCTCCCACTTCGAGGCGGTAATGCACCAGTGTCTGGAGCAATTTTTCCTCGAGGATGCTTGCATAGAGTCTGGCATCCATTCTTCCTTGGATTTGACAGCCAAACCCGACTTCTTTGGCCATTATGCAACCCCAAAACATCAGGCCACCTCCACCATACTTGCGGGTCTCCCTCATGTGCCGCTCTGCTAGGGCTTCGCCGGGCTATTTCCATATCCAATCACGCCCTTCCGGCTTCATGAAGTTGATTTTTGTCTCGTCTGACCAAATTATGCGTTTCCAGTCCTCTACAGTCCAATGTTAGTGGCGGCGGGCGAATTCTAGCCGCTGTCGGATATGCCGCGGCTGGAGTTTCGGCTTCTTTCGCTTGGTTGTTGCCCTCAGACCAGCTTCTTTCAGAGCTCTGCGAACAGTTTTAGCACTGCATTCTACAGAGGTGCTGCTTTTGAGCTGCCTCGTCGCTTGCACTGCTGTCAATCTGACCCGATGTCACCATCCTGATGACTCTGCACTTGTCGGCGGAGGAAAGCTTGGATGGACGCCCACCATTGCTCTTTGATGCGTCGGGTCTGACTTTAGAATACACCCGGGATACGGTGCTATAGCTTATGCCAAGCTGGGCTGCAATTCGACGCCTCGAGAGGCCATGGTCGACGAGTGAGGAGATGCTGTCGCGTTTGTTGGGAAACAGGTTTCACATTGCCAGGAACGTTCAAATAGAACCCAACCCCACCCACGCCTACCACATCTACACCTAGGCAAGCTAAAGGCTTGCTTAGGTGGCTTCTGGCCAGGTTTCATTTGGGAAATGGGAGACTGTGGGGGATTTTTCATATCGTCGATGGAAAGAGTGGGACAAAGGGACAAAACTGTTGCAATGACCTGGTTAGCTTTCAACAGCTGCAGCTCATCCAATAGGGGGCCAATTAACATGATATTAGCACCAATCCTTCCAGATTAGCACCAAGGAACAAGTGAAATTTTGTTTATTTTATTATTTTATATATTATTTTTGTTTATTGGTTTATTTTTTCGTAATTTTTTATAGGTAGAACCGTATTCGAACGAATTTGCAGTCCCTTTCTTCATCCAGACGCCATTCTCGTGGCCTTCCCATGCTTCCCCTTCATGAAGAGAAAGAATTTGTGCACTTTGTTCCGTTGCGAACACTTTTAAGATACTCACAGAAGACGACCTGGAGAATCCTGATGCCCTCCGAGTATTTATCCAAAGGAACGGTGGGCTGGATCCGTCTGGTGAAAGTTTCAAATGTGGATCCAATGAGAATACCTTGTCCCGTGATATATTTTCGACCTACATTCATGCGTCTTCTTCGGTCAATGTGTCACGAACTCATCAGCAGAATTCCATTACCGGCGACGTTCACAGGAAAAAACATTGTGCATCTTGACTCCCGAGCAGAAAACCCTCGTGGAAATCGATGAGAGATCGTTATGGCTACTCCTTATAGCAGGAGGGTCAGGGACAGGAAAATCTCTTGTTCTGGAAGAGAGAGCAAGGAAGTTGGCCATGAACAAGGGTGCTGACGTGTTAGTGGTGAACCTAGCTAGAGGAGCTCTCACCGAAGACTTCAGGAAGGAATTTGAAGATCGGTTTTAAGCAGTACTTTACTCTTAATGAGACTTCTCAAGCTGAAGCATTATTTTCTTGACAGGAATAAGTAACTAATTTTCTTACAGAGTAAAGCAGGAATAAAGTACGTTTAAAGCAAGCATTTTTTGCTAACCTGGGAAGATATCTCAGAAGTTGGACCCATACGACTAATATATGTAGCGGTCGTGACTGGGTGACTGACGCCTATTCTTACCATGTTCTAGAGAAGTTAGACATGTAAAAATTGGTACTCAAGTAGCTTTTGAGGCGTGGAGATCAGAAAAAAAAAATCCGAATGTGTATGTATTTATTCAAGGGAACATTTAAAAAGAAATTCAATTGACTTTAGTCGAACGGGAAAATGCAGAAAGTTGATAATGGACACGAATGTGCCTGTTGAAGTGCTGATTTCCAGAAAAATTTCAATTTTAAGATTTATGCCGTTGAGGAATATTTTTTTAGGGAGGTGTTTCATTTGATTTTCTTTTGTTTCAATCAATGGGAGAGACATGTCTGAAAATGAGAATGAACGTTACTTATGGAGATTTAAATAAAATTTTCACATTAAAGATGTATTCCCTGGGGCGTAATTTTTGTGGAGGACGTGATCGAATAAATAATTTTGGCATCAGCCGAACGGACTATTGTGCAGTGCTGAAATAAATGAATTTCAGGGAATTCTTTTTGTCATACCAAAAAATAGCCTTTTACGACCAAAATAAATCTGCTCCCCAGGGGATTTATTTCGGTCGCAAAAGCTCTTGAAATTATTTGCCGCCATCCTAGATGTAATTTTTAGAGGGAGGGGGGTGGAGAATGAGGAAACTTGCAAAATTTAGCTCAGAGAAAGCTGATTCTTACAGTCTTAATACTGGAAAAAAAAAAACATTTCAAAACGCCAACCCACAAAAATAGGCCCTTAGGCCATACATCTCAAACTTGACATTTTTCCGGGATTCAGGGTCTCTGTAGACATGTCCATGTCAAGTTACGGCTTTCCATGTGTCTCCATTTGACTGAAGTAAATATATATAGGGTAGTTAAAAAAACGCTCTAGCGTTTTCTATCAGAGTAACATGGTTTCATAAATTCGAGCGCCCATCTCCTTAGGAGGAGGGGAATATCAGGCAGAGACGTGTGTATCAACAGGATCTACGATGTTCGACTGAGGTGTTAGCTTTTTCTTTTTTGTCCTCTCAGTAGGCTCAGTTTTACCTTCACAATCATTGAGACTTGAATGTGTCCGAATAAGTGAAATTCTCGGACTGATCGTGGACGAAAACTTCGATCTGTGAGATGATACAAAATAAGTAAATCTTCCATCCGAATTTATTATAAATATGTCCCATTACTGGCAACCGAGTGGATTGCCCCTACCTTGGACTCCCGGAAATTCTGGATTCCTTTGAGTTGGAAAGTGAAGGCCATGGATGGATCAATGGAATTCCTTCGCCCCATGGTAACATTTTCTTCAGGAAAAGCGTGAAGCACTTGAAGATAACTCCACCCTTTCCGTCTCCAGTCGTTTCCCAAAATGTACATTCATGCCAATGTCCACCACCTACGTATAAAATGAATCTGTAATTCTAAAGTTTCCATGTCTTCAGCGAAGGTGTGGCAACTCTCACCATTTACAGAGCGAGTGATGGTTTCCCTATTGATTCTTCTTGTGGTCGTTGAGCTCAGCTCGGGTCCAGGAGCTTTGGAGATGACGTCCCGCAACGAGACGGAAATGGCATTCAAGTATTTCAGTCCTTGAATATTGTTGAAAGAGTTTCCCGACGGTTTCGGGCAGACGGTGAACGCCGGAGCCGCGATGCTTTCGACATCCCCCACCGTGTGCAATGTCCTGGCATAGACTTGTACTTCTCGATGAAGAACATCACCTGTAGTTCGGACGATCATTTCTTTTTATCGTAACGTGACCAAATCGAAATTAGTTTTATTCGGGCTGCACCCACCTGCTTTATAGCAAGGGCAGCACATGCCAGAAGCACGATCGCTTTGATCAGCAGGAACATATTCATTCTTCGGGAAAACCTTTGCAAGAATAACGACATTTTTTAAGAATATACTGTACGTCCGCTATGGAGAAGAGTATCGCATTGAATTTACCTGCTCTCTGACGTTCAAAAGATTGGATTTCTTCAGGAATATTGTCATTCTTCCAGGTCTGGACCTGGAAGCTGCTCATATGCAGTGAGAAATCTGATAAAACAGGAACTAAAATGAACGCATTTCTTATTATTATCTCGAAATATACTGATTGAAAGAAAATGTAAATGATGGAGTGTCGCACTACTCCTTGAAATACTTCAGATGAAGACCTTCCGCATTGTGTTGCGATGCAGCTAGGTTAATGCTTCTTTTTTCCACCTCATGTCAGTAGCACAACAAAATCGAGGGGTTGAGGTCTGCCGAAAAGGAAATATTCGGAAATTGTCGACTAAATTCTAAAAAATTTCAAAAGAATTTTCAACGAAACTCTCGTCCAGAAAATGAATATAATTCCCATGCTGAAATATTGTTATGAAGTTGGTTGAGGATATTCTTTACGACTTGAACGGGCGAATCATTTGAAAATGGGGAGATGTTGCATTAAATTATATTAAATATTAAGTTGTTGCATTAAGTTGTATGAAAAAAGTAATTCAACAAAGCTTGGTAACCGACTCGACGATAAACGACATAGAGCCTTTGTAGGAGGTACTTTTATAAAGATGATGAAATCACCGTAAAAGATAATGCTCATGTCCGGCATAACGGCATAAAAGGGTCGCGCGGGAGAGTCGCCGTGGTCGGGTCGGGTATGTCAAGTGAGTGAGTCGGACAAGGAAGTGAATTGGAGGATAGTGAGGAGAAGCCTGAGAGAAGACGCGGGATATTGAGTGGACCCTTGACGTTAGTGCTGGAGATCGTATGATGTCACCCCACCCATACCACTCGGGTTGATATTCAGGTATTGCTCATTGAGTATCTATTGCCTAATAAGCGTTTAAGGGAAAAGAATTTTGCATTTTTGTCCCATATCCATTTCCTGGTTCTCCTTATTCCTGACCTCTTTCCAAGCTGGTTGTCACAATAAAGTAATTGTATATTTAAGGAGTCAGCGGAGTCATTATAAACCTCGAACACGCTGGCGATCTCTTCGTGATAGTCATTAACGTTAAATCACGTCGGAGCCGCCTACACCTTATTAGCATGAATATGGTTCTTAAATATCCAACCAAAGGTCGGCCACTCCCCTTTATTGATTTTCATCCGAGACAGCAAACGGTTTTTGCAGTGATTGTCGCGAAAAGCTTCAGATAAATGTCAAAGGCTGCAATGTGAAAAGGGCCAACCCGAGTGCTTTTATTCCTTCAAGGCTTCCAATATTGCTTTTTCTAAGCAATCAGTTACATCAATGATTTGAAAGGGAGACCATTGGTGATGAATGAACGAATGAAATGAAACAGGAGAGCCCAGCAGACCAGAAGTAGTGTTAGAGTGATAAACGTTGAGTTTCACCTGACTAGAGGCGTAATGCTTCCTACCTGCGGCGCTGATGGTTGAGAAGAGATGGTCGGTGGTGGAAGGTCTTCGGTCGTGTCCCTTTTTTTCGACTTGCTTCTTCTCGTCAGTGGACGACGTCTATATGCCCCAGTCAATCCCGTGTCTGCCGTTCACCTTGACGGCGAAGCTTCTCATTAGCGATTGTCTTCTTGCTGACAATGTGTGCCTACCTGTACGGTATGCACGACAGGTCTTCACCAAGTTCATAATTGGCCTTGGTATGTACAGTAGGGCTTTTGAAGCCTTTTGTGCGAGGGCTTCGCAAGAGCGAAGGGAAAACGTTGACGCCCTGATAATCATTTGTTTCTCCTTTTCACGAAGCACTTCGTCAGCTGAATTATTTGTGAGTGAGATTTTATAGTGTAAGCTACGCAATAAAGCAGAGGTGCTCAAACATATTGAACCGGAGGCTATATCCAGACGTGATCAGCCTCATCGGAGCCGTCGTAAAATATGGGGCTTGTCGATGAAAAATTTGGACAAAAAAAAACAAATTGAACTAAACTTGCAGATGAACAAAAATTACTCCGGTTTGAGTATCGTTCGATACACCTGCTCTGTTGGAAGCGGGACTCGGTGAAAGTTCGAAGAAAACAATGGCGAAACCTCGACAGGGAAAAAAAACACATTAAGGTTCTTGGAAGGGGAAAATTGCACCGTAGTACGTGGTGGGAAGCCCCGTGAAGTTCCTCCTTCACTTCTCCCATTCGAAATGAAGGCTTTCTAGATCAGATGGGGAAAAAATGAATTCCAAAAAGGCAAGGAAGGTGGAATGTGTCGCGGTGGTGGATGTCGGATTTTAGGGAAAAGGATTTTCGACATGAGAAAAATCAAATATGACAGGTGCACAAGGATGTTACTATGAATTTTTGCAACGTGCGAGTTCGGGTGAATCTGTTTATGGTGTTCATCTTGTAATTAATATTATTTGACAATTTTTCGTCAGGGATAGTCATGGGCACATGATACCACCATGTTGCTTCTCTGCAGTGAAGTTAGCCGGGGAACTGCCTGGATAAATTAATTTCATCTCGTAAAACTTCCTTTATTGCGATTTTTTTGCTGGATTCAATTTAACCCCACGCTCGTAGTTACGCAATGAAAAAACTAGGATTCCGTTTGAGGGTTAAGAAGAGCCCGAATTCTTCCCCTCAGTTTTTCCATTATTAAATCTGTTCTCCTGTCCCAATTGTCTGGTGGTAGCATACATATATTCCTATCACAAACCTAGACATTTCGGTACTTGCCAAATAATATTATTTGGAAAAGGAGCAAGAAATGTAAATGATCCTAAATCCGAACTAAGTGAAAATGTTACGAGAAGGCTTTCCCCATAATAATGGTATGGTATTCCGTGTCTATTGTCGCATTTGGCTTTCCTTAGGTCGGACATGTTTTTCCCTAAAATCAGACATCCACCACAGCGACCCATTTGAATTTCCATGTCGCATTTGACTTTATTTTTGCCACAATAGACCTGGAAGCCCTATAGACACAGAGGATACCGAGATTTGTCTCCTGGACTTCCCCATTAGACCAGGGGCTAGATATGCTACATCTCTCCGGAGGAAGTCTGAAATCCTTTGGGTTGACCAGAATGGACTGGAACCTAATGAATCCAATCGTGAGACCTTTGTTTGACACAGGGCGGACGGTTAGGCTCACGCCATTCTCGTCTATTATCCATAGATGATCGTGAGGGAGTGAGGGAGTGACCGTCCTGCAGCCCGTCCAGGTAAGAGAGGGAATGTCCAGCGATGACAGAATTTCCACTATCGCTCGCAGGATGGGTCCGCACGCAGCTTCGCAGTCAAATCGATTTACACTCATCTGTTTTATTCCGTATTTAACAGAATGCCGCATTTGGTGTATGGGGCACTGGACGCAGTGATGAGGTCGCAGGAAAACGACGCAATGTCCTGCTTGCAGCTGCCATGGAATCAACGACATAATTTGTCGGAATCTGGTGGGATTCGATTATTGCTATCAACACTGGCTGAGGAGGAACAGAATGAGGAATTTCATTTACATGATCCATCATTAACTCAACTATTTCGCCTTTTCTCCTTGCTACATTGGGCTTTCGGTGGGGAGCATTCCCAATCACCATGGCACACCTTTCACTCACAGGAAGATTTCGGAGCAGGGTCTCCGCGAGCCACTGCTCGAAAAACCGCTTAAGTTCTTTCACTTCGACAGTCAGCCCCAGAGTCTGGAATGATTTTTGCTGGAGAGAAAATGTGTCTCCCGGAAAAATGGCTCACTAGGAGAAATGACTCATGAGGTATGATGAGAGTAAATGTAAACTGCATCATCTCGGTCACAATAACGATAGAACTCTTGAGTTCGTCGCAGACGAATGAGGCAAATGGAGAGGGGAATTAAAGGATTACTACCGATGGATAACTGAAGCTATCCCCGCACGTGCAAGCAAAGGTAGCTAAATGCTTCAAGATCCTTGGTTTCATCAATGTTCATATCCAGTAGATGTTCGCTCGTTATTCTCCCGTTGGGCGCTGGTGAGACATCAATGAGCGTATTGCATTCAATTTTGGAGGTCTTCGAGTAACAGCGAGTTAGCGGCGCTCGAGAGGGTCGAGGATTACGTCAGATTACGAGGATTACGACAGGTCGGACTAAGCGGATGATGGAGGAGGTTAGGAGACTTTCATATGAGAAGCGTTTCAGAGGTGTTAGGGCTGTACCAGCTCGAGAGACTCTTGGCAATGAGGACCTTATCCAGGATCATTAGGAATCAAGGAATAATTATCAAGGAATAGACAATGCAGAGAGTGAGAGGTTTTTACAATTCGATGGCAAAGGAGAGGGAGGGAAGACCGATAATTTTATTTATTTTTTTCTGTTTCAGTCTTTGGCTCGATCTTATCAGGTTCATGCTGCAAAAGTGGAATGTTCTTACACTCCCTTGATTTCAAAACGTATATTGGTTAATCCCTTCTCTATTATCCTGTCTTTCTCTTTAGTACACAAACTTTATTTTTTTCACATGTTTCACTTGTCCTGGGGTATTTGATCTCTTTAAGGTGAACTCAAAGTGAATTTTTAAAATGGACGTTGCTTATTATCGGTTGTACTGATTTTTTCGCAACCGCCGGTTTGCACCATCGCCAGGTTTGCAATCTTCCGGTGCCAATGTCCAAAGGAGGCCGTGTAAAACGAAAAAAATAGGAAAAAAAAATGCGTGAATTGGCTTGGCAACTGATTCTAAGCGGCAACAGCAAAAAATTAGTGCTGTCCTGATGCATCCATCAATGAATGGATGTAATCCCCCCCGATGCATCAATAAACTATCGATAGTTCAGGTCGATGCATCGATGTTTTGAAAATTACTATCGGTTTTCACAACCTAGTGAAAACCGAATATCCATTAGATCTATTGTTGAGAGGTTATTAACGTTCAAAAGGTGGGCAGGACTTTCGACTCACCCTGAATTTACATTTAAAATTGGCATTGTAGTTCAGAATGTTGTCACGAAAATGTTTACCTTCGGACTTGTGCTTTAATTTACGTAAGTGCTTCTTGCAGTTTGAAAGAACATTTGCTAATTCAGGAACAATCGATGTCGCTAGCGAAATACAAGTACGGTGAATACATGTAACTGGGATGCCCTATTTTTTTTACATCACTGGGCGCCTATGAATATCAGGTCTATAATTCAGTGAATCTTCCCGTCAGCCCAACAGTTGACGTCAGAGTAGAGGTCGCACGTTGGCACGTTGGTATTAGTCCTTCAGGCAAATATTGCTGGATACATGTACTTTACTTGTCTTTTTCTGGGCATGGTGTCGCACATACTGCTTACGATGTCACATGTGATGAAGTTGAATCATCTCTTTACAAATAATCCTGTGCCATGAATGGCATTGACTGCTCAGGATAATCGAAGCATAAGCTTTTATTTGCCAGGCATTTATATATCGTAATGGCAATTGTATCCCCCGACAGGCGTACCCTGGAGAGCAAATTGAGTCCACTTCGATTGCGAAAGGTGACTCGAAGATGGACTGAGGCACAACAAATATATTGGATAAATTTTAAAATAACGATTTAAAGTATTTAAAAATGGTAAATACCCTCGTATAATACATCATTTTCAGAAGCGAGTAAAATGAATGCCGTGGTTATTATTGATACTCTCAATGGTTTTTCATTACATGGTGCAAAGGCCGAGCTGTTGATTTGGGGACTTCCACTTCATGGGGATAGGAGAGGTTACAGGAAATGTCATGCATGAAAGGACTGTTCCCATGATGAGATCAATGGTCGCCCTCGTGGAAGACTCCCCTTCTTCGCGAAAAGAACTTAGAATGGATGCGTGAGCAAATAAGCTCGATCAAGTCGAAAATGGTGATGATAGAAACTCCGGTAATAAATCTTCTTGCACTTCTTCGGACATTTACAATCCTTCCGCATCTTCGGTAAAAAGTTTGGATCGAGGAACTGACCTTGGGCGGCATCCAGCTCATCCAGCTGCATATTTTCCCTCTCGACATCTTCACAAATCGGTTTCGTCAGACTGACATCCTTGGTGACGAGGGTCCCCAAGTCCGTTCCCTCCGGACCTGCTCAGACGTGGGTTGGGGTCTTCGTCAAGAGGTACGTGACCTATGCTCAAGTCGAGAGTGCGAGAACTAATGGCCCTATCAGGGCAAACGTGTTATAGAGGGAGGTTTCCTCACGAACTCACCCTTATATAGTTGTATTTCTCGTCGGAAGTACAAGGCTTCTCGTTTTTTGTCTGTTTCTGGACGATCTCAGAGCGAATGTAGATACTGGTGTCAGTGTTGTTGAAAATAACCAGCTGCTCTGACTTGAACAGTCCCCAATTTGTATAGGTATCAGTTAGCTCGTGAATGTAGATTTCCATCTAGTTGAGAAAAGCAAAGGAGATGATCGACTTCGTTGAATTCACTCGACCGATCCTCGCTTAACCCATTTAGTGGCAGGGGAACGACATCTCGTCGTTTTTCGCCTAGGAATTTGATTCGACCGTGATCCTCTCAATTGATGTGTGCTCTCCAAGGAAGAATGGAGCCCCACTCACCGAAAGGACTAGCTAAACTTTAACTTCTACTTCCAGTACCTACACAGCCACGTTAGTCAGCGGGGTCGCAATATTTCCTTATACAAGAAGAGGGTGAAGCACTTGAAAAAGACTCGACTTTCATCGAATTCCCAAAACATTCGCTCGCTCCAATACCCACTCGCTATGCAAAACAATACATATCAGTCGCCCCAGCGTTTATTTCCTTATACAAGAAGAGGGTGAAGCACTTGAAAAAGACTCGACTTTCATCGAATTCCCAAAACATTCGCTCGCTCCAATACCCACTCGCTATGCAAAACAATACACGGGGGAATTTTTAACGGTGCTGGAGCTGTTAGTAACAGAAAGGGTGAAAGGACTCACCGTTCGCAAGGTTACTTATGGTTTCCCCATTGACGGTTGTGATATCGGTCAAATTGAGACCCGTTGCGGGCGTGAAGGCGATGACGTCGTGCAACGAGACCGAAGCATTTTTTAATTTCTCCAGTTGCCGGGCAGTGTCTTTTCCAGAAGGAAACTTCACTGACGGCTTCGGGCAGATGGTGAATGCTGGGGACTGGACCCTCTTAACGCTCTCTATCGTGTACAACGTGGTTGTCGGGAAGGAAGCGTACTCATCTACCAGAAGGATCACCTATATGTTCCTGACAGGCTATAATCGTTTGTCATGATGAGATCGCACGGAAAGTAATTTCGCCTCGGCAAAACCTACCTGTTTGAGAGCAAGGGCTGCACACGCACCACGATGGCCTTCATTGCTAGCCACCACTTCTTCCTATTAGTCGGGCCTTTGCCTGAAGGAAATTTAAGCCATCTCAATATGGTTTTTCAGAAATATTGCCTTACATTGGTATTACCTTCATTCAGTGGATCTTGAGCTATGTGATCCTTCGGCCCCCCCTCCGTCGTCCACCTCTGATTCGGAACGCTGTGCGTCTTCATTGAGAAACCGACTGATTCTTGAAGTGATCTGATGGGAATTGCTGAAGAAGGTCATATTAATCACCTATTTATTCGCGAGGATGATCGTTCAATATTTTTCAAAAAAGACTTCTTAGACTTCATGTTTTTCGGAAGGCTTTCTCCCCCCTTCAATTACGATGACACCTGCTGAGGCGTCGTTACCCAATTCTCCATAGAAACTGTTTCTTTTTGTAAGCGAAATGTCCCCTTTCCCCATTTAGCTAACATTTTGCAATATAAGGAGCATGCTGGCTCACAGCAGCTATTGTGCTCCACGGTGGCAGTATTTCGCATTACTGACTGAGGGGAAGCCAATGCTGTGTTAGCCGGAGGCTATTGCATCCCGAGCCGGCGAGGTGCGATCCCCTGTAGCCCACATACTTCGCAACGTTTCTTTCTGTATTATCAACCCATTGGGAAATACTGTTTGAAGCTTTAGCATCGCGAACAGAAACATCCTTCTGATTCAAGAGTGGGGGTGGATGGCGGCAGCTTTCCCGCGGTCGACCCCGTCACGTGATCCAAGATACCAACCAATCATCGCCCAGGACTCCGAACTCGTCGTCTCGGCCTCCCGGTGTGAGTAGCAACATAAAGCGCCCTGCACTGGGTCAACGCAACTGAAAATTGGAGCAGCCCTCCGCATATGCCAGCTCAACATCGAAGGCATCTCTCCATCGAAGTGTGAATACCTCGAAAGGGTCCTCAAAAAACAGCACATCGACGTCCTCGTCCTTGAGGAGACCCACATCGAATATAACCACCTGTTAGATGACGCAAGAGGACGTATTACCGGTTTTTGATCTAATCGCCTGCGACAAACACCCGAAATACGGCCTCGCGACCTACGTCAAATGAGGCCTTGAAGACAGTGCCGAACTCCTGCATACCAACATCGCGGGAGTTCCAGCAACAAGCATATGAGTTGGCGATGTAACAACCACCAGCGTATACAAACCACTACCCGTGCAGTGGTCTGACCCACCGCTACCTCCAACCCAACATTCCGCCCTCCATTTGGGTGATTTTAACAACCACCACATAATGTAGGGCTATGGAAAGACCGAAGACAACGGAGAAGCAATCGCCGAGTGGTCTTCGATGGAGGATAAATTTCTCTCGTTCGACGCGAAGGACCGAGGAACGTTTCGCTGCGCACGGTGGCAGAGAGACTGCCTGAGCTTCCTTTCGAAAGCCAATGACGGACACCCCATCATTGCCTCAAGAACCAACCTGGAGGACTTTCCTAATTGTCATCACAGTCCCGTAATCGTCCATGTTGACATCGAAGTCCAGGTCATAACATCAGCAGAACCTTGATGGAACTTCAAGAAAGCCGACTGGGAAATCTTCCAAGAGACGGTTGACGCCGACATCAGATGGGTGCCGCCAACGGTTGCCCCTACGAAAAATCCCCCTGTAGTCCACCGGGGGGCTATCCAAATACTCCGGGTGATCCACATGTGGACTGACAGTTAGCTATGTGGAATAGTGTGGACTGATTTGGACGAGTCCACATGGGCACTAATGTGGACAAAAGAAAATCTCAATGTGGACTCAAGTGATCCACATGTCGATTCATCCAAATCTTCCGGTGGACTTCTGGTATTCCACATGTGTGAATTTTTCGTAAGGCTGACGCCTTCCACAGGTTCATCTAATATATATAGACGATCGTGACTGACTGACTGACTGACTGACTGAC